>VCNE01004320.1:0-11795 GCA_009869805.1 Oncopodura yosiiana | reverse complement strand
AAAAAATACACAGTCAGAGAAGTCTAGTAGTCCCTCTAAAAATAGTAATATTGACCTCTATTTATTATATTTAGTTCTAGTAGCAGTCACTAATTGTCATAGGCATTCTTAATTGACTTATATAATAATTATCTTCTAGCAGATATTTGTGCCCTTATCCATCTTGCTGTTGATGAAACTTTGTGATATATTCCTGGTTGCATTTTTTGTGCACAACCAAATCCAGCTGAAGTAATTCCTGCAAGTGTCCATCTTCCATCGTCTAAAACGACGAGAGGCCCACTAAAAAATATTTCAATTATTTATAAATGCTTATACCAATAAATAAATTATTATATCTCTTACCCAGAGTCACCTACAACGATGATAGATTTTATTTATCGCAGATATAAAAAATTACAACACGAAAGAATTTTTATTAAATTGTAAATCTTGAATTTGATAATTTAATTCTCAAGTCACCTAAACAAGCATCCATTAACCCATTCTTGTGACCGGCACAAAACATCTAAGAAAAGAAAATTTAAGTTTAAAAGTTAATTATGAAATAGTTTAGAAGTTTAGTTTAACATTTACCTCATCATGGCTGGTTCATTTAGAAATTTTGAATAAAAAAATATAGCATATTTAGAATCAATACAAAATATTAACTTATTTAAAATGATATTATTTCTCACAGTTCAACCCGAATATGTTTTTGATGATGCCACCTTCTACACTCAACATTATTAATAATTGGGACGAGTACTTTCTGTAAAACATTAGTTCCAGTTTTTCCATAATCGAGTGTAACTTTTCCCCAGCCTATTAATTTTTGTAGCATTTACAATTTAATCCAGTATTATTAAAAATCCAATCTAATACCTGCAACAACTGCTACTTCTTCCTTCAAAATCTTTTCCATCTTGTGGTAAACAAATTGGTATAATATTGGCTTTGAATCGTACTGCAAAGTATAATTCATCAACAATTAGATTCATTGAGTTAAATTTTAGCTTATTTCATTGTTACCTGGTCTATGCAGTCTCAGTAAGGCAACATCATATCTAAAGAAAAATAAATTATATATACATGAGTCACATGACTTTTATTTATACATTTTTATTTAATTACCTATCTGGTTGTGTCAACATATATTTAAATTGTGGATGTATAATTCTTTCAACAACAGCAAAACTTTCTTCTGGTAATGGCTCAAGCCAACGGCCAGTGTCTTTCGTATCATGTTCACCCAAATAAATTGTAATATCTGATAATCTTGCTCGGTGAACGCAATGGGCAGCTATTTAGCAAAAAGAAAATCAAAACAAAGTATCATATATAACTGTAACTTATTACGAAAATTAATGACTTGTGTCCGTAGGAAGTTGAAAACAATCGGCAATTACTTTATTTAGTTATTAAACTTTCTTTACCTGTAGCTACATAATAGTGATTTAATAAAACACCTCCACATTGAAAACCAGAAATTCTAATATGAGCCTGCCAAGGTAGCCTAAAATAGAAAAAACAACAATATCAATGACCTCTTCCTCATCTCTATGTATTTAGAAGAGAAGAAAGTTAAGCGGAAGGAAGTAGTAATAAACTTACTCTCCAAAATTAGCTGTATTTCCACCAATAATTCGCTTTTGAGCAGCCATTTTCTGAACACCACATTCTAATAATTTTGAAAAGAGAAAAAACATATTTAAATTTCTAATCAATCACACAATAATATACATATGTCAATTAAAAGGTGTGGTCGTGACATTGTTGCTTACTAACCGACTTCGTAGTCATTGACTGAGAGATCATTATTATCAACGTGCATATCCTTTCTCAAGGCATGTAACGTAGTTGGAATATAGGAACTTGATGCTGCTGTGCTGTAATCATTCAATTCAAGATTTGAATACCTATATAACAAACAAACCAAATAGGAAGCACATATTAGAAAATATATATATACACAATTGATGATGATGATTTCACTTTCCACTTATCACTAATGTACAATATTGATTTGAAAGTTAATGTTAACAAGATTTCTTCTTATGCACATTCCTTACCTATTATTACTATTACTTGAACAACCAGAACGAGTCAGCCAACATAATATAGCTAATGTACATCCTCCACCGGGACAACTATTAAAATCACTTTTTTTATAAATATTAAACTTTAAACTTGTACTAAATAAAAAAAAAGTTTTGTTTTAATACCTCCTTCCAGCTTGAAAAACTTGAGGAAATATCCGTGGAAAAATAAATGACGTACTTTGGTATCGACCTCCTAAAAAGAAAAAATATCATATCACCCATTAATATGAGAAACTCTAATGGCTAATTAACTTCAATCAATTAGTGTAGAGCAAGTGTTTTAATTATTCACGCGGTATATAATAATTCTTTGACATATTATACAGAAAAGTAGTTGGACTAGAATTTGTATATACAATGTTTCAAAAAAATTATTATATGACATAGTATATGCCGATGGCATTCTTCTTCTTCTTCTTCAACTAATCATTTAAATCTTTATGGGAATCTCATCAATATTTTATGATGCGTATAGATGAGAGAGATGATGTGCATTCATCAAAATTGAACAACATTCTGGTTTTTGACTTTTTGGTTGATTTGTTGTTGAAATGCTTTTACAAATTTTACTTTTACTTGAGACTTGATTCTCTCTTATCATCATCATTTTTTTGCTACTTTTTCACTCTCTTTAGGGCAATGGCATTTGTACGGCACAGACTTTACCACAGATGTAAAAAAAAATTATTGAATGACCTTTTCTCTTTCAATGAAGAGAGTAAGAGTAATCATAATAAAGAGCATAAAATGCAAATTGCGGTTTGAGGTTTTAGCAAGAGAGACATCAGACATTTATCTCATGTGTTTAGTCAGTGTGTCACTAATGGTTCGATTTCATTTTGCAGGTCAAAAGTGAAGAAACAATTTGGATTATTACATGTGTACTTTTTCTCTACTGGTATTATCGTTCATCGCCACAATGAACTTTAAATGATGTATACATATTATAGAGTACGAAGAAGAAGTCAAAGAAGTCAAGTCAATCTAGTTTCTTCTTTATAATTCTCTCTTGTTAAAATATATTTGACACTTCATGTCGTCCTTTGTCTTAATCTAATTTAGTTTGATACACATATAAATTGACAAGGAACAAGAGGTCATGGCTAAAATTGCAAAGGAAGGTGTTATCTATATGAAGAGTTAATGCACTTTTACATGCAATTTATTAGCACAAAAAGAAAAGGTATAGCACTGCACTTATTTTAATTTGTTACATGAGAGTGAGAGAGACAAAATTTTGTGAACAACGTGCTTTTTTATATAGCTTTCCATCATCATCGTCAAATATAAAAGACTCTCACCTTTTTACCACACAGAATTAAATGCTATTTTTCTCTCCTTGTAATACTACGAAAATGATGAGAATTTTTGACTTTTTACATTAATTTTTCTTTCCTTGAGTGAGTACTATATAATCAAAACTCATCGCATGACATTAGAAAATTGATATATTTTGAAGGCATGTTTTTCATTAAAAGTGAAATATTCTTTACTAAACTAGGATATGTATATGAGCTCTCTCAAAAAAAGTTTTCGGGGCGTGGTATTTCCGTACTGTCTCTGCAAATAAATGGTTACTCACTATATAAAATCTCACAAAAGAAAACTTTCAGTTTCCGATTGTTACAGTCCTCCAAACTTGCAAGTCATAAGTCATTGTAAAAAATAAACTGTTTAGTGAAGTAAATAAGGTAAAGTCATGTTTTTTCTAATGTGTTTAGCATATATGTGTTGTATAAAAGATCGAGTCTTATAAATTTTTATATCGATATATTTTGACAGCTCCACTCTCTATATTATGTTGTTGGCAAACTAGGATATTAAACAATGAAGGTTTTTTTTGCACAATAGAGACTCACTCAACTTTTATAGCTTTATGATAAAAAAAATATGTGCAAATCTCGTCTCTATATTAACTCTCATATATTTCAATTTATTACATGTTAAAATGGCAAAAAGTAGAGCAATAAACTATTAGAGTCTTTGAACTACACACACGAAACCAAGTTCACAATAATATTGTTCAACAGAGGAAGACAAAAAGGAAGACAAATACAAGTTTCGTCTTACTAACTTACTCTTACTTACTCTCTGATTAGTCATAAAAAAAACTTTTATCTATTTTATGCATGTTGAGAAATTTTGCCAAGTGAATTTCCTCTCTCTTCACTTCCATTATTTATATATATATATATGCAAATCATATATGCAAACAAATGACAACAATTTACATGTTCTCACAAATTATACAAATTCTCAATGAATTCTAGTGCAACAATAATAAGAAAAAATGTTGTCACTTCTCGTCCCATTTCACACATAATAAGCAAATAATGTTTTTTTTATTATCTCCTTACCATTACGATGAGGTCCTGCTAAAGGAATCCATGAATGTGACAAGCTGAAAACTCCGACAAAAAGGAATATTGAAGAAATCCTCATGGTACAGTGATGAGGAAAGAAGGGGAGAGAAAAGAGAGAGAGATGGAAAACCAATTTATTTTTTAATTTGACGTATTATTGTTCTTCATGAGTTTTGTTTTTTTCTTTATATATTCACAACTCCAGTTCAATATATTCCATATACACAAAACTCTCACTACTCACCACTTGTCCTTTAAATTGATCTCTGTAAATTGATATTGACAAAAAGTATCAAAAGGTTAAAAGCAATTTAGACTAATAACAACAACAGTAATAAAAAAATTATTATTATGGTTCATTGACTGGCAATGAGAGAAAAAAATATTGTCAAAAAAATCATCATCTTTTGAATTAAAAAAGGAAGGATTTTCACACAATACATCATATAAAGTACAGATAGCATCGATGAATAAAGATCAAAATCTAGTTGAAAAAGTCAAGTAGACCACAACAATGTGAATTGTATGTAGAGAGAGAGAGACCTGTTTACTATACAAAACACGTAGGTACTCTATGCATTCAAAGTGCACACAATCTCTCATCAATAATGAATGGTAAAAGAGATAATACATCTCATCATTTCTCTATACTGCCAAATCTCTCTATCTTCTCTCGTCCTTCAACTTGCAACTCTACAACACAGTCAAAACATTATTACTTTTGCAACCGACCTCACCAACTACTACGTCACTTGTGCATGAAGAAGAATTCTTTTTTTTTGCAACAAGTCAATATACAACTTTATACCTTCGGTTTCATCTAACACTTTCCAACTCAACAACTCACGACATGAATCTCTTAACCTTATGCACGAGTAGTATCTCTCTTAAAACAAACAAACCACTTGACGAGGAGGAAAAAAAAGACTGTCACTTTTACTCGAGCAATGTCCTAATTTTAATTTCTTTTTTGTCAAATAATGAGACCAATGCACTCTGCAACTGTTGTCATTCTCGCTGCATCACATCAGTCATAGTAATCAGTCTTCTTTATAGTCTGTGTGTTTACTTACAATCTACCATCTATGTTTTCTCCATGCACGACTAATTAGGCTAAAGCCAAAGAAGCCACTAAGAGGAGTGCTAAAGGTTTTGTGCCTAACCAATTACCCACACATAGATAACTTGGTAAAGATAGCTAGTTAAAGATTCCAAACACATTTACTTTCCCTTAATCGTAATAAGTATCTGTACTAATGATAACATCAACGACAAAATATAATAACTCTTGTGCACACGAACACTTTTGGTTTCAAGAGCATAAGATATAATACCATCATGTATAACTATCACCAACCATTAAATATTGCTAACTATATAATATTATAAAAAAAGAAGAGGCTTTCACTGTCACTTTTTTTGTCCGTGCGAAGACGAAGAAAATGACGATAAGATATACAGCTAAATGGTAATGAGTATTTTTTCTCATGGTAGTACACACGCTATACTAAAAAAATTTCTCATAGTAATATTAAACTTGAGACGAAAGTGATAAGATAGATGAAGGTGAAAAATGAGATTAAATTTTTTTTATCTTTACCACTACTACAATATATATATGTACAGAGTGACAAAGAAATTATGGTGACTGTCAACTAAAAACAAAAGTTGCAATCTGCAACAATAACTACAACAATGTGTAATCCTTAAAACTGTATTATACGCTTGTCACTCACTCAACACTCAACATGATCTGATTTTTAAAATTCTTAGCAAAGTTGACAACAACAATATCTCTCATGACTCAACTTAAATTATATTATGAATTATGCATCTCTGTAGAAAGGGAGATGAAGAGAAAATGTTGAGAGTAGTAATAACTTAATTGCGACAATATGACGGCTGTGTGCTGATTTTCAAGTGGACATAATAAACAAAATCTTGAATTCTCTCTTGACATGTGTACAAAATGTACATCAACAGAACAAAAAAAATCTAATTCATAATTCATCACCTTAGCTTTTACAACAAGATGAGTACCGCAAGCCAAAAAAGAGATATGAGACAAGTGTTATGAATTAATGTCTAAGAAAAAGGAGATTCATGTAGAATGACAAGTTTATGTACATTCTCTATCTCTCTTCTTTTCTGGAAATATACTTTTTTCTCTCCTCTCCTATTACACAAAATTATAGAGAGAACACAAAAAAATGAGTTGAGAAAAATAATTCAACAACTCTCTAATACTAACTTTGACTCAGGGCCTCTGTCAAACAAAACATACTATATACTATATGTCATATCTATATGCTAAAAAGCCCTTAACATTTTATACACAGTTGTTTCTTTCTTCTTCTTCTCTCTATATATGCTGATTGCTAGGCCATGGGAAAAAATTAGGGTCAGTGAGAGTAAAAGAGCCGGTTTCATTCTAAAAGATGATACTGCTGTTACTATCTTCCTTTTGCTACATTATATAGCTATATATTCAATATTGGCAAAAAAATACTACATGAGATCAAGAAAGAGAAGAGAGACAATGCAGCACTATAATACAAGATAGAGTCAGATATTGTTGTCGTTTATTATTATACTAAAGAGATTCTTATGTGGCCTTTTTGATCGAATGAACGAAAACTCATTAGCAATGCTCACATACATACATATATACACTTTATACACACACCTTGTTGTTGTTGATTGTTGTCTCTTCTAAATCTAGTCACCAATCAAGTGCATAGCTCTTGATTCCAAGTATAATAATATAAGAATCTTCTTTTGTCATCGAGTTTCAAGTATATATACTACTACTGAGAGAACAACAAGATATGTGTACTAATACTGAATGATATGATTAAAGAGTTTGATTACTTTATGACTGCCAAGTTACTACAACTCCAATTGCTTTTCTGTTGTCAATTCTACATCAAATCAAACTTAGGCTACTTATGTCTACTACAAAGTCAACAAGCTATACAGATAGAGAGAGAAAGAAAAGTAAAATCTAGACTAGAAAGAACAAGTGAATGATGACAATCATTGGAATAAATTATTCTCTTGACACGAAATTAAATTGGCTTATATTTGTCTGTATTGTATTATGCTTCTCTTCCTTTCTTTTTGTATATTTTTCTTACTAGTTGCGAAGAAAATAATTCCAATTCTTGTAAATTCATTCCCACACGACACTTTACAGTTAAATCCAATAAATGACTTTTGTCACAAAAAGTTTTTGACCTATGACACTTGACACACAAATTTTTTCTTCTTCAACTCTCGTGTCACACTGTCACAAATCACACACAAAATACTAACTCTAATTATATGTGTGTAAAGTCAGATGTTGAACAAGAAAAATAAAATTCCAGCTATGTTGTCTTCTGATGAATGACAATCAACTACTAAACTCTACTAAACTTTGACTAAGTGAGATGAAGCATGCAAAAGAGGAATATAGTAATATGCTTGAGTAAAAACAAGAGACGATGAGGGATGAAAGAAATTCAATATATGAGGAGGAAGGAAATACAACAAGACAACTTGAACCGCACCACCACTCACTCTCACTACTTCTTCTTACTACCGCTTTTTGACATCAACTAGTCAACAAAACAACGACGACGACTGCAACAAGAAGACCATCGAACTTGACCTTTAATTTTCTTCAAGAAGAGAAAACGTCCTGCTGATCAACTACTAACTACAACTAAAAACTATATATGCTAACTCTATATCTCTCTAACTCACAACTATATAAAAAAGACTTATTCTTAAACTCTATATAATGTGTACTAATGCTCTATTGCCATCGTAAGTCAAGTTACATAGAGTTAAAAAGATGATGGCAATAAAGTTGGTTAGTATTATAAATGCAATTCTTAGGGCTTCTTACTACTCTTATGCATTAATAGCATTTACATTTAGTACACATATATATAGTTTTTTTTATATTTAAGTATATGCCATACTCTTTTTAAGATGCCAAGCACAGAGGTATACACTTATATGATTGCTTTTGCTGCTGCTGCTGTAACACGATTTCCCTTTCCTTTTGGCAAAAGTGTTTTTTATACTATGTCATGTACTTAGTACTAAACGTAGTATAAAAAAGCACATGTAAAGTACTGCTAAGAGAGCAATAGAAGAGAATCTCTTTACTATTTGGTGCATTTGCATTGTTATGGTTAGAAAAACAATAGGAGAGTCAATTCAAGTCAGTAGTGTTTTTAATGTTTATGGTAATATAATGTCAATAGCCAGAGAGAGTAACATAACATATATATATATATATATATATCTTTAGTTATTTAGCCTACACACACCACATTTCCCTTTCATTTGGTTGTTATAATATATAATCAACTCTGTATATAATTAGAGTCTTGCCACGCCAAGTTATGTAGTAAGTAAGTAGCCTAAATAATTTCAAGAATTGAAGAACAAGATGATCAATTTTGCTGATTGATGACTTTTAGATAAATAGTAGAGTGAGTTGTTGCATGTTATAGAGAGTGAAAATGAATTTGATAAAAAAATTATTTTTGGCAATTTGCCTTGCTGCATGTTAAATATATGTATGTTATGAAAAGAGATGAAAGCATTATAATAAATGTGTGATGCCCTTCACGTTATGGTTCAACTCGTTGAAAATCCTAATTTAGAGCAGTTTTGAGCTAACACCTCTGTTCTGTTTTTCTACTGAAAAGTGAAATTCCTTTGCAAAAAAAGAGTCTGTTCTTTTTTTTCTGTATTGTCTGACTGACTTTTAGAGTAGAATATGGTGTACATGATGCCTACAGACACAGAGAAACAGAAGTTGTTGTAACAATCGTATATATTCGTGTAGACACTGCTTGTTTGTAGATAGCTCACATTATCATTAGTGAAATTACTCAGAGCGGCATGCAATGAGTCAAAACAATGAGTTTTTTGAGCTTTTTATACATAACTTTCTTAAGTCTATTAGGTGTAGTAGACGTAGAATATATAGATATAGATGCAAAGAGTATAGATAAACGAAAAAAGAGTATTTTTCTACGCATAAATAACAACACTGACAACTGATCTCTTTAGTTTTTTTAAACCTGAGAATGAATCTTGAGAACTAAATTAAGAATCCTTACTAAAATGTATGTGTTATATATATATTTAGTAGTAAAGTAATCTGTCACTCAAAAAGATGACGAGATGACATCTTCTCTCTGACGATAACAACTTTCTACAATTCATTTCCTGTGTCTGGTCTCATCTTTCATTTTACTATAAGACATTTGTCCTTACACGCACTAATTATTTTAGTTAACAATAAACTATAAAAGATTTTTCCCTAAGTACAGTTCATACTCATCTATGATGATGATGAAACTTATTGTGTGAGAATTCATGATGCCAAAATAAACTTTTCATCATCATGTCATCCTTAATTAGCACTTTTTAAATTTCATACATCACATCATACTCTGAGAGTAGTTCTCTCCTTCTCATCAAGAACTTAAAATATGCAAATTCGATATTACCCTATATATCTTTAAAAGAAGAGTTAGAGAGAGTTCATGACCTTTGCCCTTTAAAATTTAAAATATACATATAGATGTAAATACGGCTCGCCCTTTTTGCATTATTTGTTTGCAAATAAATCAATTCATAATAATACATAGCGACAGCTAAAAAAGAAGATAATGATCATATAGAATTTTTTTTGATTGTATAAAGTGATTCTTTTTTCTTTTTTACTTTTCATCAACATTGTAACACTAAACTTAAATTCGATCTAACATTACATTTTACATTCATACTATTTACACAACTTTTTCGCTATTGGTACTGGTATATAAAACAAATACAAATTACTGTAAACAAAAACACATACAATATTACACTACTACATTATAACAGGACATTTGATAATAATACAAAATCACACTTCATATTAACTAACTACACATACAATTCAAGTCATAATTAATTATAACAATCCTAGTTAACAAGGCACAGTCCAGAGTATACACTTCGTTGACTTTAGTATTAGGAAGAAAACGCTCTTCATATTTTGAAGCATTTTTTTAGCACAACAAAGTCACCGAACGAGAATGTCGACCGTCGTATATAATACAATAAACAATAATTATTTACATAATACCATCATTGGAATTTATTTTTATACAATTTGCTTGCACCCAACAGAAGAAATTGAAGATTAGTTTTTTAAGATGTATAAAAAAATTGATATCCGAAAAGACTTGTTGTTCTGCCACCACTAAAATCCATCACCAACATTGCACAAACAAGAAACTATAAAAAGTTTTCTCTTTCACACAATAACACAAAAAATTGAGATGAGACACATATCATGCACATCAAACATATTTATAATTCAATAGAGTTATTGACTTGACTGGAAAAGCCTTTGTGGCTTTATTTATTTTATATAAAAAAATTGTAATTATCTTGTCTTGATTGGTAGTATAATATGGCACAGACACACAAAAACACATTTGGTTTGAAGAAAATGTGTGTTAATTTTATGTAAATTCACTTGCAGTGTCTGCATATTTTGATTTGACGATGATTGTTTATTATTGCTTATATATTGTTTATTGTTGGCACTTATCACGTCATCTCATTTTTATTATCTTCTTACTCGTCTTTTTGTTCTTTCTTACTCATTTACTTATAGTCATAGTTTTTCAATATAATATATATTTCGTAGCCTCAGTCTTCTTTTTTAAACAAAATGAAAATTATTATAGGAAAATTTTGAGAAAATTTTGCATAAAGATTTACGTATACAGCAAACGCGAATTACTGATGATGAATTTATAAAATTGCATTGGCATCATATATTCTTTTATGTAGACAGAAAATAAATATATCAGTGGACTACATCTTATACATTATTATATTGACTGACTTTTGTTCTGAACTTCTTTTTTGTTGTGAATTATAATACTATTAATAATTATAATAATAATATTTTAGCAAGTACTAAAAAAGGTACTACAGTAAGAAATTATAATATAAAAAATCACAATATCGACAGTGCGCTGCTTAAATTAAAACAAAACTACTATTCTTTACAATAACTAACTACTTACAGAATAGTTTAACTAAGAAGACAAAAAATATATAACAAAATACATAGTACATAGTTTTCTTTATAGTCGATGAACAAATATTAATTCTCATTAACTATTTGCAGCATACGATATCCAGTCAGAAGTATAAGCTACTCTATGATAAATTCCTGGTTGCTGTCTTTGCGCACAAGAATATCCAGCAGATACAATTCCAATTAAGTACCATCTAGCTTGGTTCTGCAGTTGAAGAGCACCCCCTGAATCTCCCTTAAATT
>VCNE01004318.1:0-19266 GCA_009869805.1 Oncopodura yosiiana | reverse complement strand
TGAGAATAACTGACGAGATGGACAGCGGCCAATGCCAAACCATTATTGAGACTTGATGGTCTTCTTCTGAATCCGTTCAATGTCCAATTTTCTCTCTCTCTCTCTCTCTTTTGTCTTTAGAGCTTTATGTGTACACACTGAGAAAAAAAGGAAACTGTCTCAAAAGAAGAAATAGTGAAGCTTACTTAGAGAGAGAGACAGAAGACCCATATATATATAAAAAGAGCACGTGCAAAGAGTGAAGAAAGTGGGTGAAAAGTTTTCCTCTTTTTTTAAAGGAGAAAAGAGAAACCTTTGAGATCTTCACACAATGACAATTCACATATGTACACACACATACACAAAAGAGCACGCAGTGTATTATATTGAGAAAAAAGCTCTCTTCTTCTCTGGAGAGAAAAAAGAAAAAACTCTCCAGAGAAATCAGTATGTAGAACGAGACGACACAAAAAGAATAGAAGAAAAGTTTTAAGGATTTTAGATGTAAAAGAAAAGTCCACAATATACTTTAGAGAAGCACGGTGTAGTACTTGTAGAAAGTAGAAAATATGCTGACAGGAGACAGATTTTTTCTTATGTGTCTAGCTTGACCGTAAGTTCAACTCTGGTTGGAAAAGTACAAAGTGTCTCAAGATTTTATATACCTCAGGTAGAGAAAAAAGAGAGAGTAGATTATTAGATCCACCACCGAAAACGGTTAGAGCTGTAGTGAGTTTCTCGGTGAAATTGAACTCAACTTTTTGTACACTTTCCCCCATATCATTTATAGAGAAAATATTTTGCAGCGCATGTCTTTCATGTTAGTAAAAGAAAGAGAGTTATCTAAGGTTCATAGCTACAGCAGGAATGGTATGTGGATTAAGGGGAAGAAATTTCTCTTCTTGTTATAACTTACAACCACTTTTACAAGATTTTCCAGATTAGTGAGCTCTCTCATCTATCTTCTCATCTTGTGCCCAAGATTGACAAGAAAGCTAAAACTCTCTCCTTTTACTCTATGTTACTATGTAATTACATAGTATGTAAGATTTCTCTCCCTAATATTAATTATTACATCCCTTATTTCTGTTGTTGACGACTAGAGACTTTCTTTCTATGAATTCTGTTTTTCTGTTCTGTTAGTAGTAGTGGGGAGAGAGAAAATTTAATTAACATCATACTCACTCTCTCAGAATCAATTTCATATATATCTCAGAGATATTAAATGTTGATCAAGTCAAGAGTTCTGACTGAGAGTCTCATAATTGATATTTCTTATATTTGTTGTCATTTCTGAGAAGAATCTATATGAAAATCAGAAATGTAGTATTTCTCTGGGATTTTGTAATCAACTTTGATGAAAAAGTAACGGTTTTTGTTGATAGCGTCTGTTTCTAGTTGAAAGTTGAGATGAAAACAGTAAGAGAGAGTGAGAAAGTTAACTTTCTCCTTTGCTCAAGTGAACATTTGCTAGGTGGCGTAAGAATGTGAGACTAAAACAAGTCAGTGAATATTTTTGACAGGAAAATCTGCAAATTGAAAAGTCACAAGAAGAAGAAGAAAGTCAAAGAGAGAGCTTTTTGTTTTTAAAACTAATTGATTGTCAATAACATTTGACGGCGACTGAATTTTAATAACAATGTTTCTTTTAACCTTTTGCTAAGCTGAATGAGGTTATTTATTATTATGTACCAGATAAGGTTAGTTTTAGATAGTCCGTAGTATACTATGTAAATAGTTACTTCAAAAATTTTGACATTTATTTGTTTTGGTTTTTTTAGTAAAATTGTTTAACTTTGGACCAGCGGAGATTAGAAATCATGAGCCAAATTAATTCAGGTCATCCAATTGGTTTTCTTTACAAAAGAGAACTGGACAAAACTGAAGCCAACTGGAAACCAATTATAAATTACACTTTTGACAGATGTGAAACAATATATCGAAAGAATTTGTTAGCTCACTTTGGTTGCGTCAACGCTATAGAATTCAATCATAATGGAAATAAATTAGCGTCAGGTATTAATAAGATTATATAGTGCTTTATAAGTCTTTTTTTGTATGTCAGCTATTTGTTGAATAATTTTTGATCAAGGTGGAGACGATCGAAGAGTTTTATTATGGGATGTCAAATCTTCAATTGAAAAGAAAGCAGAACCTATTGCTGTTATGCAAGCTGAGCATATATCAAATATCTTTTGTTTAGCATTTGATCGACAAGGAAGAATTTTCTCAGCTGGAAATGATGATCAAGTGATTATACATGATATTGAAACGTAAGTCGTAGTATGCTTTAAAAGATGAAATATGTACATATAGTACACGTGATAAATTGAAGTTGATTAATTGATTATATTTACTTTATATAGTGGTGGACCGATAGATTATTTTATGCATGAGCAACCCGTTTTTTCTATTTCGATTGATCCTTTAAATGATCATATATTTTCAAGCGCATGTGATGATGGAAGAATATTGATTTATGATATTAGAGAACCATCCAGTACTGGTAAGTTTTAAAGATACTGTGATAATCAAAGATGTATTGATTAATGTCTAAAATTATTTTGTTACAGATCCTTTTTGTTTGGTTCGAGTTAATTCTGCTTTTCATTCAGTTCAATTTAACCCAATTGACCCTCGAATTCTTGTGACAGCCAATGCAAGAGAAGGTTTGGCTTCTTGGGATATAAGGTCTCCAAAAAAATGTTTACTAAGATATGGTGGAAAAAATCAATGTTGCATGAGTGCCCGTTTCAGTAAAGATGGTTCTAAAATTCTTGCTCTTCGTAGAAGATTACCACCAGTATTGTATTCTACTACGGATTCAAGTTCATTTTTATTCCAATTTTATAATCGAGGATACTATAATTCATGCACAATGAAAAGTTGTTCATTTGCTGGTAGTAACGATGAGTATGTACTCTCCGGTTCAGATAATTTTAGTTTGTACATGTGGAAAATTCCACCTATTGGAAGTGATCGTAAGTCATCTTCTTTATCTTTTTGTTGACAGTGTAAAATCATAAAGTAATTGTGTATCTTTCTTTACCACAACAGGATGGGTAGATAAGGCTGATATAGTATTGAAAGGACACAGATCAATTGTTAATCAAGTCAGATATAGTGATTCGTTTTCTCCTGTGATTGCATCGAGTGGTGTAGAAAAAATTGTAAAATTATGGAGTCCATTTCCTATGTTAAATACTGTTACTGGAAGTCGTAATTTATCAACATTGACATATGAAAAAGCAAGAAAAGTGTATAGTCATGAGGAATATATTAGGCTTGCTGTTCATTCTGGAAGATTTATGTCATTAACTTATGAGTCAGCTGCTGGAGTTCGTAAACATACAAAGGAAGATACGAGAATGATGGCTTTCTTTGACGCTCTAGTACAACGTGATATTGAAGGTTTATCAGATGGAAGTGAAGATAATGAACCACATTATACACATGTAGCATCTTCGCATTCTTCTAGTGATGATGGTATGTATTATATTAAATAAAATTGTATGACATATTCAGCCCTCAAGTTTTAACTAATAAATTATTATGATTCTATTTTCCTTCAGACCCGGTTCAAGACAATGCTAATGAAAACATAATTGGGGACGAAGACTCACCTNTTATATTAAATAAAATTGTATGACATATTCAGCCCTCAAGTTTTAACTAATAAATTATTATGATTCTATTTTCCTTCAGACCCAGTTCAAGACAATGCTAATGAAAACATAATTGGGGACGAAGACTCACCATCAGATAGTGATGATAGTAATCATTGTAGTTTACAAGATAGTCAAGAAGAAGAAGAAAACAATGGTGAAAAAGATGATAACATTATTACGAAATTAATTATTACACGTGAGCTAATATTAAGACGTCTTGCAATTAATGGAGGAGATTCACATAAAAGTAATAATACAAAGAATAGCAAAAGTAAAAATGACACTAATAAAAAGAATAAAAGGAAGAGAAAGATCTCACCAAGTAATAGTAGCTCAGAACAGGAAGATTCTGAGAAGAGTAATAATAATACTCCTCGTAGTAATAAAAAGAAAAAGCGACCATCTAAAAAGTCAAAAGGAAAACGTCTTCGTAATAAAAAGAAACGAAGAAATATTCCTCGCATTGAATCATCTTCATCATCTTCCAGTTCATCGTCATCAAATGAAGATAATGACGATATATAATGATAATCAATATGGTCCAATTAAAAGACTACCAAGTTCTAGTCAAAGTCCAACTAAAAGAAAACTTCATATGTTGTCTGAAAAAAAGAAAAATGATGAATTAGCTAGAGGAGGTAGTACTTCGCCATGTAGTTCTACAGCAGATTCATTACGTTATGAAGGAGGAAGTCGAAGACTATCAGGAGGAGGAGGAAGAGATGAAGAAATTCTTCGGTATGTTCGTAGTGGAAGTACTAATAAATCTAATGAAAGAAAACATGACTCATCTTCCAGTAGTGATGAGACTAGTAGTAATAATTCAAAAAAGTCATCACATAGTTCTAAGAGTAGTACGAGTAGTACTAGCTCGAGTAGCAGCAGTTCTTCGTCTTCTAGCTCAAGTTAATGAAGATTCGTTGGATTCAGAAAATGAAAAGATTAGAAATTCAATTGCCCATAAAGCTTCTCCATTAATTAGAAGAATTGACCAAGAAAGAATGAAACGTCAGAAGAAATTAAGAAGGAAACGTTATGTATCTCCTTCCTCTTCTTCTACGTCGTCGTCTTCATCAGATAATGAAAACACCAAAACCAAAGAGAATAATAATAATAATAATCCAACATGTTCAACTGACGAAACTAGTAGTAAATGTACTACTGAAACAGTTGATGTTTCTACATTAGAACTACAATGTACTGAAAATACGCAAAAAGAGACTACAGATTCATCAGAAGCTGAAGAAAATACTACAATTCAATTTAAAAGAATTGAGAAAAATAAACAAAATAAGAAATGTTATCGTACTCCACCAGATGAATGAGTAAGGAGGTATAATCGCCATAATTTAAACCAAACTATGGAGTTTTACAGACTGTGCACAAAATCTTGTAACCATAATGTTATGTAAATATAATTCGCAAAAAAGAAACAATTATTATATATGAGAAACAAACTGTAACATGTAATGTACCTCTTTTTATGACGACGGCATTTGTTAAGCTAGAGCTTTTTAGACGATTCGAAAGATGAGACATGATAATGATGACATTATCATTTTGCATTATGATAATGTTCTATGTATATGATGTATTATCTACTTTTTTAAAATAAAGTTGTTTATCAATCCGCAATTTTAATATCGTAGTCAGTACTTCTTCTTTTTATTATTAATGCCATATATATTTGCTTGTCGAATTCACAATTGAATTTAGAGAATATTATGACACAACTACTTCATGACATTACATTGAGTAATCATGATCTTTTTTTTTATTATTTGTTAAATATACACATATAATAGTTTTACTAATTGTTTTCTGCTTAACTTTCATCTCATTTCTAATTGTTGGTTGTTGTAGTATATAACTTTAGTAGACTATATTTTTTTTTATTAACATTAGTTTCATAATTTTACCCTTTTTTCTTTTTTTAGTTCTCTGTTTATATATACGATGATGCATGATATATAACAACAGCCAGAAGTTAATATCAGATTATATAGTAAAAAATAACAAAAATCGCTGAAAGAACAAAAGTTGCTGCACAGTACTCATAGCCACTTATTACATTAGTACCATTTATATATTTCAGTTTCATTTGTAGTTTCTTTCTAATAATGTAGTAAGTACACAATGCAATACAAAAATTCTCGTTCTCGTAACAATTTAGCTGTTGTAATATAATAGTAGTACAATTTCTCTTTATAGAAAATCACATTATTATTATATATAAAGAGAAGAAGACTTGTCATTTACTAAAAACCATTTTTTTATCATCAGAGTATAGTATATGTCATTAAACTATCAAATAGAAATACATATGTTGGTAAATAATTATTAGCAGCTACAAGTTGTACTGTGATCCGTTTTTTTCTCTTTTTGTCAACGTATAAAATGTGAATGTGTGTGATGCAGTATATTTCTTTTTCTGTTAAAAAGCGTATATTAACAAATATTTTAGTTTTTTTATATCCTAAAATCACTGTCAGTACTACATTATATTATTTGAACAAACTTAACATATAGAATAAAATATAATATAAAATATCAAGAGGAGCAACATTATTATTGGCAGAGGAGGAATTAAAATTAAAGAAAGCAATTCTGTGTGTAGTATCTTATATTTCAACATGCTTCATTTTCTATACAATTTCATACACATATTCTTCTCGTAACATCATTTATTTTGTTATATTTTCTCTTATATCAATAATACTATATTGTAATTTCTTTTTCTATTCAAGAAGTCAGCACCGTTCCCTATAATAATAATAATATAATTTAGAATTTACATCATCAATACAATAAACACAATAGGAGCTGTTTGTGACAACAGGCAAATGGCAGAAATCACATATAAATAAACGTTTGAACTAAATCAATATAGGCAGCAGAATCAAATGCATAGAGGAGAGATATTCTTTAGTGTTTTGTATTAGATAAGTTTTTTTTGATATGTTTGCTCTGATTTTTGTTTGTTGTTGTTGTATAGATATTCTGGCTAATTGTTTAATTTATTTTATATACTAATACATTATATTATGGGATTATTCTTTTAAAACTTACAGAAAATTAACCATTTTTTCACCAGTAGCAGTAGAACACTATAAACTACCTTGTACTTTTTGTGATGGCTACAAAAACATTTTGTAGAAGTAGTCGCAGCAGCAGCATAGCAGTAGCTTTTCTAATAATCAAATGGATTTCCTTTTCGGGATGGATAAGTTGCTTAAAGTTTTTTCTTCTTTTAGTTGTTTGTTACTTAATTAGTTAGAAAATAATAAAATACGTAGAGTTTTCAATACTGATAATTAGGAGGTTCATTCATTTTTTGTGTGTATGTTATATAAAGCTGTTTTCTTATTACTGATTGAGTTTTCGAAGTAATATACTATATATATTTATACAGTTGATTTTCTTAATACCAGAGGAGACCTACTAAAGGCATTTGTATTTTATACCTTATTACTATTATAACAATTTTATACAATCATTTTTTCGGGTATTCCTGGGCAGCTGCTCATTTTGCATATATAATACTTCAAAAAAAATCAAATAGCTACCTTAATTAAACTATTTTAATATAATATAAATGTCACCATTGATGTGTAAAGTTGTGCTGTTGGTTTTTAAAAAGTTCTGTAGAGTTACAACTTGTTACGTTATTGAGTGAGTTACAAATATGATATGCATGTGTCTGATGTTTGATTGAAGTACCACTGGTCTCTAAAAATTGTAAAAGTCAAATTTTTGTTTTTACTACGTTATATATCTAAATTATTTTTTGTTTTTTTTCTTCATGCTGTAACTACTTTTAGGAAGTTTTTGTCTATAAGTACATTCTACATTCATAAATTTTGCACTGAGAGAGTATTTTCTACTTAGTATATATTTCGTAGTTGTAACTTTTTATATCAGTATTATGGCTCTAACAAGTAAGTAATATATTCTTTTTTTTTGATTAAATTTCTTACATCTCTAGCCCCAAATCGAGCGACTAAAAGTTATTATTAGTTTGTTTAGTAGTAGTAGTAGTAGTACAGTTTATCATCATCATCAGACTAATTGACTTATTTGTTTGTTTACTTTTTTACATAGAAATCTGGAATGTTTGTTGTCGAGCAAAAGGATTAGTAGCACTTTGCCCAGTTTTAGCAATATCTTCGGCGAACGTTGTATCAAAAGGATCTCCACCAAGTGATGCTGAACGTACAGGACCTCTGTATAATGGTCTTGCCATATGATGACCACCAGTGCTTTGAATTGACATAGAAGAAACTAATGGTGGTCTACTTCTTGTTATATCACTTGTAGTTGATGATGTTAGAGCACTCGACGAAATTGCAGGAGGTCTAGGAGGAGGAGTATTTGATGTACTTCCGCTGCTACTCGCTGGACTTTCTCTTCCATTTCCATTGAATGGACTGACTTTAGATTGTAATGGAGCTTTTGGAACTTGAGATGATGTCAAGTTATTTAGCCAACTGTCATATTTGGGTGATGGACCTATATTGCTTGCTACAGTTGATGATACAGCTGTTGCTGATGCTGATGAAGAAGAAGAGTTGGTAGTTGCAGTATTAGTAGGAGGAGATGATGTATTATTATTATTACTAGTATTGGAAGATGATGAGAATGTTGATGATTGATTTGATGATTTATTTAATCTGGTGAGCTGTGAATTGAAAATTGCATGACTGGTATTGAAAACAGGAAGTGCAGGATTTTGAGTTTTTTCAGCATCATCCCATGGATTTTTACTGGTTGTACTGCGGCTGTTATCACCACCTTTATTTAATTCCTCATCTCCATGATTAGCTGCTAATAATGATAAACCTTGTGTCACTTGTTGACATAACTCTGTAACTAAATCTTTATTATCAATTCTAAGAGGTGCATTTGTTTCTACAGTTCCATTGCTGCTACTACCATTGAATGAAGATGTTTCAGGGATACTATTTGTCATGATGCTATTTGATGACATATTTGATAGAGAATTTGTTGGTAATGATTGTAATCTATTTCTTTGAGTACGAGGAGGAGGTAACGGACTAGCACTCACTGGAGGAAGTGTCGTAGAGGGTATTGTTGTTGTTGTTCCTCCTGATGGAGCAAGATTAATGTTGTTATTCTTAAGAAGATCAACATTATTTTGTTGAGTCCTTTGCAAATTGGACGGCAAGTCATTCAATCTTAGGGATAGTTGGCGTTTAAATGGAGAGCGATTTGCTAATTGTGAAAATCCTCGGAAAGAGCCTTGACGCTCTGTAACATTATTGTTTAAAATGTATTAAAATCTCGAACATTATTTAAAATCTTGTAATCATGAAATCAAAATACCTAAAACGTGTTGTGGTGCATGAGGCCGAGGCTGTATATATAAAAAATAGAATATTAGTTTTAATTTTACAATCTATAGTTGTAGGATAATCTAATTATAAACAAACCCGAGATGCAGCAGAGTCAGCATTAGCAGAACTTGGCCTATTTGATGTTGTAATAGCTCCACTATTATCCACTCCACCAGGCGGTGATTGAGGTGTCCCTAATGATTCACTCATAGAGGTGACACGAAAACTTCCAGATCTTGTAAATGTCGAAGTCTTTGGATCATATGTCATCGAGACTCCAATTTCTTTTTCTCTTTTTTGCTTCCTCTCAAGACAAGCAGCAAACGCACAACCAACTGCATGGCTCAATCTTTCACCCTCATAAATAAAAGGAAACGAAAAAACAACAAAGCTCACGTTAGACAATAAAGTTTATATTTAAAAAAGCATCATTATTATAATAGTTAGTATTTATTTTTGTAGTACTGAGTCTTTCGATGCTAGAAATCCATGACACATCCATCTTCTTGTTGTTCCATCTCTACAAATGTATGAGAATCCGCGTTCTGTATAAAGAAATAAATTAGTAAGTACATATACTTCTAATCCTCCATACAGTAACATTAAAAAAGTGTAGTGAAAGTAAGTGAAAGTTATCAATACCATGATTTCGGTCTGGAGCACAAAATGACACTTTCTCTATCGTTTGATCTACGATAAGTCCCTCTAGAATAATTTAGATAGAGTGAAGAAACAGATAAATATCATTAAAGATTTATAACTCCTTCAATATGAATTAGTAATGTCAAATTGTTGCACGAACTTGTATCTAATTCAGCAACTCGTAATCCTTCAGCACTGACAAACAACGTTGATTTCACTGGTCTTCTTCTTGAAGCCCTTAGAACTTTCATAGCTTCTTCACATACTTGCATACCACGAGACTATATTAAAATAAAACCAATGTACAATCAGTATATATATTTAATACTTTTTTATTTTTATTTATAAGAAAAAAGAATTTTATTTTACCTCATAGACCTCCACACAACCCAAGTACTACAGATAAAATAAACGGAAACAAATGAGAAATGTCATCATCATTATGTTACATAATGATTAATATAATGTTGTATATTAGTATATATGTACAAATGTACACATCACAAATGTCGAGAGAATGCTACAAGAGAAAAAGAAAAAGGAAGGAAGGAACCATATATTTTATGTATTTTGTTGTCGTTTCGTTATATGTACATGGCACAAGTATTTTCTGAGAGCAAAAAGCAAACAGGCAAAGAAGGAATTTCTTGTAAACAGTACACGTGGTGCAATTTTCCTCATAGAGAGAGAGAGAGAAAGAAAAAACTTCTTCTCGTTCTCCACTAGTACTAGTAGAGCTACTTCGTATAATCAATAATCTCCATTTGCTCTGGTCTGTTCTACCACAACATTCTGAGTAACTTTCATTCTACTTGAGACCATAGTAGGACGTTTGTACTTTCACCTTTCGTGTGTAGCATTTCATTCTACTGCAATGTGAAACTTTCACCATGATCGTCGTATATTATAAGCTCTCTTGTCGTACTACTTTGCTATATAACCTTTCGTTTCATACTCTAGACTCTCTATTTCTAACCACTTACTTTCTCAAGCTCTGAAGCCTCAAAATGACACAACAAAATAACACAATTTCGAGAAATGTGAACAGAGTTGAGAGCATTATAAAAAGTCCTTAGTCAAGGAGAAAGTGACAGAGTGTAAATGTAATACAAGGAGAGAGGAGAGAGAAAGTATGTTTGATATTGTATGTATGTATATGTAAAGTAAGTAGGCGTTAGTAACAACCACCACTCACTTTGACTGTAAATGTGCAATTTCCAGATCGAACAGCTTCTTCGTCAGCTTGCCACTATATTATTACAGAGAGAGAGAGAAGAAAAAAATATCATTCACATGTCGATTTCTCATCTATCATTGTAAACAAATTTCTCTTACTTGATGGGGTTTGCTACTCTCTGGTCCATCTCTTTTCCGCCGAAAAGAGTCTCGTAGTGATCTTCTTAAACTATTCATTCTTTGCATGGCCTGCATGATGACAAATGTTTAAGATTTGTGTATACGTCAATTAAATTGTTGTCTTCTCTCTTGAGTTCTTTTTCTTAAACCTGAAAAATAAATAATATCAAAAATATATATATAAGGTTATATATTTATTTAGAGTCTTAATTGCCCATTGAAAATCCCGCTACAGCAATAAAATTATGTTACATAAGAATTTCTAATCAGATATATTGTCTATAAATAACGTGTATTGAATCAAGAAATCTCATTTTTAAGAATCAACTCATATCATATCATGAATATTTCATGACAGATGTAAACTCTCTGCAGAAGCCGAAAGACATTAAATTTGCAACTTACACAACCAGTAAGCTTGCGTCTTTCTTCTCTATTGTCTTGTCGATATCACATTTTATTTCTACAAGACATCATCATCATCATGATTTTATCGTATTTATTTACGAGCAGCAACATCTTTTTATTTCAAATACCCTTTTGATCAATACTACGTACACAACATATATTTGTATTTTGTTGTTATGTATTGTACGCATTCAACAATGAAAAAGTTTATAGTCAAGTTATAAAAACGGATGCGTTCACACACAGTTCAGTTTCTCATGCAATATTCATATTAATTCTCAATATTCTCATCGGATGAGAATAAAAACAGAGAGGATTCCTCTCTGTTTCGTCTCTTTCTGATTCACACTGTTCAATTTTTTCAACCAATCCATCATGAAACATGTCAACATGTGCCATAATAGCTTTGCATTATTATTCTGTTTAACTCAAACTAAAGTAAATATGTAATAATAATAATGTCTCTCATGGTCTGCACAAAATGAACCACCACTATAAAACAAGCATTGTAAATATTATTACATTGCATGCAGATAATAAATGTGTTTAGTCGCAATTTCCAACTTGGATACACTATAAGGCACCCATATAGAGGCAAAAAAAACCAACAAGACATTATTATTTATGCTTTCAATTTGAAAATGACCATTGCATGCATTTTCAAAACTTTGGGTGTTTATAGTTTTGCTCTCCTGTAAAACCATATAGTAGTGAGGTTAGTAATGTCATTCCAGCAAAAGGAGCTGCGAAAAATCGTTTTTGTTTGTGTTGAAAGCACTACACAACCATAAAACTCACTGAGAACCAATGTCAAAGGGCCATTACCACAAGACTAACAAATATATATATATCACATTGCCTTAAACTAGACAGAGTGACACGCAATTCACAAAAAAGCTAAGTCCAAGAGCTAAGAATCTAGCATGTTCAAAAATCAAGCGAGATAAAATGCTATTAGTACCATAAGGGCTAATATGAAACCAAGGTTGACAAATGCACTTTGGTTGTATGTATGTTGCAACCGGAATTGAAGTAAAAGAGAAAGAGTCAAAGTGACCCACCTAAAAATTCTATATGGTAGTTATAAATGTAGAAATTGCCATCTCATATAATAATAAATTTCATATCATCATATTCATCCATCATCAGCATACAAATGGCTTTTAGTAGCAAACTAAATCCTATCTATGTAATTGTCAATTTACTACCTTCTCTCTCTCTCCTTTATCAACTAGAACCTTCTCATTCCATCTAATCTTTCTAAAAACGCTAATATACACTAATGGAAAGAATTTGACTTGAAACTACCTAATTCTCAGCAATATAGCTATATAGCTTTAGAAGAGTCTAGAAGAACGTTTCGTGAGAACGAGAAATGAAACAGAAAGAAAGAGAGAGAGAGAGGAGAGCAAGAATTTAATCTTTTGTAGCCTTTAGCCTAGTTAGTTATAATTTTGCTTGCTCAGCACATATTGCGTAATACAGTTAGAGAAGAGAATTAGAGAGAGAGATGTAATCCTATCATTCTGAACTACATTATAATCTGACGTGGTGTATACAACTATGGCATAGCAGTAGCCAGCCAGTCAAGAGTAATAAATGTTAGCTTGGCTAATCAATCAGCAGAGACAGATTGCATCCGACATATAATATTGCACACTAGTTTAGTTCCATCTGCCTCTTCTCAACATAGATTGGCTATCTAATTGAATCTGACTGTGAACTATGACCTAATCACAAAAGGAGCAGACACATTTTAAAATAGTATTTTCCAAAAAAAATTTGGAGCAAAAAAATTCTAGCTTCCTTCCGTTGTGGGTTTGTTGTAATACAGTCCACACCCATATAATGTAAAATGCATCGGATAAATAAATAATGTATAAATTATACTTTTTTATGTACGCAAACATTTACATACAAAATTCTCTTTTATGCTCATTATACTTTAATGTGGTAGCATTTATTATAATACTTTCCCTTCTTGTATAAAATATCAGGTTCATTTCCCTATATACATCTTAGATGTAGGCATAGACATTACCCTACATAAATTACAGTTTGCAATGTAAATGAAAGAGTCTATGCAGTAAGAAACTAACGAATTACACGAGCATGCCAAATCAGTATTCACTGATTAATTCTTTTTCTTTTAGACTTTCTTTTAACTCTTCTCATTACAATGCAGTGCAATCTAAACTTTTTAAAGATGGAACATACGAGTAAATACATTTTTAAGTCATTGCTTGATCTTGAACTCTCACCTTTATCTTTTATGCTCTTTTTGTTTCAAAAAGATTTTACAACAAGCAAAAACATAATCCTAAGGAAGCTTGTTTTCAAGTTGCGAATACATATACATATATCTATAGAGTAAATAAAGTAATTAAAAAATAAAGAGACTGCTCTAGAGACTACACATGCACACACTCCAGTAGTTTCTTTTATGAATTTAGAGTTTAATTAGTATTCTCTTACAACCTTGACATTTCAAATTTTATTAATTGTTTAGTAGAAAACAGCACAAATGGTAAGTTTTTTTTCGTTTTATTTTATTGGTTACAACTATAAAAACTCACTTTTGGGAAATAATGAAGATGAGCATTGAACAAATTGTTTTTAAGAGAACACATCAAGAAAGTCATACACAACCATTTTTTTTTCTTTCAAACTACTAAACTCTTTCTAAGCACGCATCACATGCTGGATATATACACAAATATAAAGTCTAAATCAGTCAGCCAAATATTATTATATAGTTTTCTTCGTCTTGGTAAACTTCCAAATTCTTGTCCTTCCCTAACTCTTTAAATTACTAACGGCGCAAGGTCCATAATAATATACCTACATATAATATCTCTTCTTCATGACGTTAAAATAAAGAGAGATGGAGAGAGAGAAAGAAAAAAAACGAAGCATTTCATTTGGTTGAAAGCATTATGAAAAACTTTTTTCGCTTTAGTGCATTTTCTAGATGTCAACTCTAGAGAGAATAAACGACGACAATAAAAATGACTAGGCAAACAGAATCAAATTCTCGTATATGTAGTCTCACAAGACATAAAGCAATCCTCTGACATAAGGCTGACAATAGAGCAAAGAGAGAGTGAGAGAGAAGCAAATTACAAATACATTTTACAACAGCGGTGACTTTATTCTCCTACGCGTTTTCATTTACTTCTTATGTTTGCTTGCCTATGCGTTTTGTGCAAAATATCATGTTTTAGTAGTGACAAAAGAATTTAATTTCCAAATGCTCAAAAGACTCAAAGGCAAATTCGGTTACCACACTGAGAGATAGAGAAAGCAACAAACCGAAATGTCGGACTGATGTCTTTGTCTGGATTCTTTCTTTTACCACAGTCTACTGGAATTGTTATATTATAAGAGTAAATGGTAAAAACAAGGACACAGTTGTCGGCAAAGTAGTATAGACTACAAGAGCCAAATTTCATCGTATACATATATAAAGTTATTATGCATATGTTGCGTAACTGATAGACTAGTGAGAGTCACAACAGAGTAAAAAGATTATATATAAGCTTGCATGTTGTCATAAGAGAATTTGATATCTGACAAAACTATCCAGTTACTCGCTCAACGGCACAGAGTATATTAAGTTTATTAACAGCAATCGATTCATATTAAGTATCTTACCTAACGTCATCTTCTACTACTCCAGTTACACAATATACATAACCATTTGCCTTTTTAAATGGCAATCAGTGTTGATCACCAACATAATATCATAGTATAAACCTACATATATAGAGTCAACTAGTAACACAATTCACTAGTTTCATCTTTTTGTCTCATGCAAAATCCTCTTGTAGTCGTATAGAACATTTCATATTACACTAGCTAAGCTATCTAGTTACAAAGCCTGGAGAGCTAAACATTGCATTCTCTTTAAGCTTCATTTGTTCTCAAGAGCTTTTTATCTTCTGGATTATGAGATGAGCGTAAAACAAGTACCAAAGAAAGAGATCCAGGCATTATAGCTTACATATTTACATGACTGTACATTAGTTTGGTCGAGAGAGATCTTTTATAACATGGTGTGGTAAGGCACAACAACAGAGCTTCCAAGCCTGCTGATCAGGTACCAAGATAGTTTTTGAGAGCAACAGAATTTTATATATATGATTATATATATGCTCTCAACTATACATATAAAATACAATAAGGCATGTTTAAGTCAAGTCGGTGGCCTTGAATATATACATGAACCCTACATAAAGCTAAAAGGTAGTGGGCCTGAATATCATCTATACAAGACAAGAGAACTAAAATGGACACAATATATATACAAAACAAGACAACTATTTCATATAGATATATAAAACTCTACCTTGACTCTTGAAGTATATAGTCGTGTAAAACCACAAAAGTACAGCATAAAGTAGCAATAGAAAAAGGCAACCAAAAAACATTATCTGCTACTCTACTCTAATAGTATGTATGACTATAGTGACAATATAGAGAACGAATTACAATGAAATAGTCATTTTGCCTTGCATCAGCTTTAAGTGTGTGATGAAGAGTGTGTAAAATTTCTTTTTACAAGAGAAGAGTATCTAAAACTCATTATGACCAGAGACCACAACAGTAGCTGAGAGTATTATAATGGGTTTTGCAAACTAGCCAATCTCATGAATTCTCAATAAGGGCAAAGAACGAAACTGCCCGTGACATGACTTGACTGCCACAACAATATAACTACTGTGTTATTATCTCATTTCCAGAGACAAATTGTTCCTTTAATTCTAATAAATGAAACAACCTCTGCATTATATGTTGCTTTGAGCAAAAAAAAAGAAGAGAGATAACATTGAACAGTAGCAACTATAAAGATGCGTAAAAGTACCTCATTTCTTCTACAGAATCTGAGAATATTATTCAGTCTACATAGTAAGTAGTAAGAAAAGATGAAGAAGAGAGTGTCAGTTTCAGCCAACAGCAGAGAATCTCGTCTCCAGGCTCAATATCATCTTTTTCACAACAGCTGGCAACATTCACAGGCTGAGTAGAAAAGACCTCAACAACAAAATCTATGCAAACTAACACTCCCTTGAGTTTGAGAATAAAAAGACAATGCAAGTGACGGTGACGAAGAAGGAGAGAAGATATAAGAAGTAAAGAAAGAAGATGGTTCATGAATGTATATACGCTGTTTTGAAAGGGAATGTTTTAATAGTCAAAGTTTTTTTTTCGTCGTTCTAGAGTTAGAGTCAACTATGGACATGAGAGAAGATGAGAAGACATGATTGAGGAAAACAAACTAGAAAAACTGCAAATATATAACTAGTATGTGAGAAACTCATTGAACAAATAAAGTGTATCCTGTATACATGTCTAAACCAACGAAATGAAATGCAAAGTAGAACAACTCTTTTACTTGCAACTCAGCAAGTAGCTATATACAATGTTTATATAGTGGTCCGCATAGTCCAATTCAATTGCAGTAAAAAAGTTCAAGTTCTAGAAGAAGAACATAGTAACAAGCTAGAAGCAATAACGAAAGTTGTCTCTCATGAGAATTCGTCACTCACTCACAGAAAGAGCTAACAACAATTCGAGTTAAAGTTTCATATATATATGTAGA
This sequence comes from Oncopodura yosiiana, assembly GCA_009869805.1. NCBI lineage: Eukaryota > Metazoa > Arthropoda > Collembola > Entomobryomorpha > Oncopoduridae > Oncopodura > Oncopodura yosiiana. The sequence continues at coordinate 2,257 of VCNE01004318.1, read as the reverse complement.
GTTGCTACAATTCTTGAACACATGTCTTGTCTATAGCTATAAAAAACTAACTTGTCTTTCTATTTCATGACATGACAGTAAACTTGTCATTTTCTATAATACTCTTTTCTGTCATTCTATTCTAGCTTCTGGAATTGACATTGGATGGTCATTTTCATTTTGTATGATTTTCGCTTTTACATACAATCATTATTTTCACTAAAATGCCATGTTGTGTTATATAATAACAAGAGAAGAATTATTATACATACACACACAAAATGCTTAGGCTTTCCAGAGACAGTGAGGCTTCATTTATGATAAATGTATCTAGTGCTGATTACAATATTTACTTATTTATATATACTGAGTGAGTGACGTAATGTCTGCCTGTTGTGTATCACTATTATCTCACTTCCACGTGGAATCTCTTTCTCTTCTTGTCTGTTGATACTATACATATTATATAAAGACATTAAAACTTAATGAAAGTTGGGAGATGCCATGTGTCTTGTGTAACTGTTTGTTAGCATGATGCACCTGCTCAGTTGTAAATCTGCAAATCTCTGAAGAGTCAAGAGAGAGAGTTTGCAAGAACAAGAACAACAACAAAAGGTGTTTCAAAATGGTCAAAGTTTTACTATCAAATGACTATGGTAGTTTCATTGTCTAACAGTAAGGTACGCATACAATCTCATGAAAAAAGAAGCTTATACAACAATTACAACACAAAGCAACAAAGTAGTTTTAATGGAGGACGGATGTTCTCAATTTCATTTTCTTTGTGAACCTAACTACCACCTAATAACCTCACTTCTCTCATCTCCTCTTCCTTATATAATTTTACTACCTATCTTTACAGAACATTCTTAAGAAGAAAAAAAAACTTTTGTAAACCTACCATACTACTATTACCTTTTGTACTTTGTTATTAGCAGCTTTACTATAAAGATAGTGAGGAAGTGGAAGCTAAAGGCAATCTAAAGGAAAAATTAATATAAATACCGTGGGTATATTATTTATGCCTTGAAGGAATGTAAAGAAAAATTTGCAATATATATAAGCCATAGGATCAAAAATATTGGATGCTTTTCTAATGAAAAATCTGGATAAAATAACAAAGGAAATTCTTGAGAAATGAATCACAACATATTGGATGGTGACGCCTACACAAAAAAGAAGATAAAAAGTGGCAGAAAGAAGCCAAGCAGCAGGATGTTAGTGGAATTTTCTTCCTTTCACATCTCTTCTTCTCCAAGACTTTTTGTTGTAACAAAGTTAACAAAGAAGGGAGAGAAGAAAAGCTGGCAAAATAAATAGCCAAAGGGAGAAGAATATCGAGTCCAAGAATGCAAATTGAGTATTCACTCTGTGTCTCACACAAAGTTCTTAACGTCTCTCCTCTCAAAGTTTTTAGCAATATGAAAGTTCTATAGACATATTTGCGTGAAATGAATTGAATATTAATATATTATTGGCTCCGACATATGTACTTATACCAAAGTAGAACCTTGAATTGGAAATCATGTTGAGCAATGATAAAAAAGCTCTTGATATTTGTAACCTCATCACATCTTAAATGCGAGTTAAACGTGTAGGAAGAAGACAAGAATAATTAACGCTAGCTAAATTATGTAAAGTTTTTTTTTAAATCCACTTCTTCTCCTAAGTGGCATTGGATTATATTACACAACTAACATAACTTAGGCTAAGAAGGATAAAGAAATAATTTCTTCTTAAAAATAAAATTCAAAGTACTTTGCACCTCACATGGTCAGTGATGTGAACTTCATCATGATGGAAATAAAATTTTGCCTTGTTATAGTATAATTTGCATGCATGATGATTTGTGTATTTAAACAGGATTGATTTTTTGTTCCTTTTCGAGTATATTATATATGGTACATGTTTAAGAAATGAGTAGTCTACTGAAACAAATAAATTATTTGATGTTATACTATAATATGTCCAATTCAAAAACCTTTCTCGGATATTGTTAGGCAGAGTAGCAAGAAACCGAGAAACAGGAAATTACATCGTAGTTCCTCCAACGTTCATCGACTTTTGATTCTATCGATTTCTACTATACTTATAATAGTTGACTATCTGCCTAAAACTGCCGAAAAACTGTATAGCACAAGCTGAACAATTTATTGTCTATTATGTTCGTCTCTGTCAACTTCATATTTCATTGTTCGTGTTGTCGGTTTTATACACAGTGTATGCAACTCATTTTATTGCTTTGCTTACTATGCTAGATTTTCATGGTTAGCAAGAT
>VCNE01004315.1:0-11312 GCA_009869805.1 Oncopodura yosiiana | reverse complement strand
TAACAAGTACTATAAATTTTAGTCGTGCTTTTTCCTCTCTGCAAGCTTCTATTCTTCATCTATCCTTTCTAACAAGTTATTATAATAATAACTGGTAATACAGTACGTGTACAGAAGCCAATGATTCAGAGTTTTATTATGTGACACTGCATAAATTTTTTGTTCCCCCTTTAGAAAAATGATTTGCTGCTGAGCTTTCTGCTTTTTATATAGTAGCTAAATGTAAAGACCAAAAAAAGCAGTTCATCATTATAGTAGTATTAGCCATACTCTGAATAAAATTTTAGATATATTTTTCCTTCATCCTCTCTATGCTGTCATCATAAATGCATAAATGAAATATTATTTATAAAATGCTCTCTGAATATACACAGTGTCAAAATTATAATAGCATGAAAAAGCGTAATGAAATAATCAAACGTGACAATAACAAAATGTATAATGTAAGCATCAAATTCTCGCTCCTCTCCTTTTTCTCTATTGTCATCGTCTGCAATAATTTGCTGTAAACTTGTATTATATAGTCATTACTTTCATTTCATGTTACTACTGTATATATTGTTGTGTTTATGTCACTCAAAAAAAACTTTTGCTACAATCTCTATCTACAGATCAATTCTTGAAAACCCAACGAAAGAATTCTTTTTTTCCTCTTCTCTTCTTCGTGTGTTTACTTACAACAACAATCGTCTTTTCATCTTGTCTCTTTTGCTATGTATTGTACAACTTATTTACTCTCAATCAAACACATATGAGGACAAGAGAAAAAAATTCTAGCTAACCAAATGTCATGGAATGCCACTTGAAAAAGTGGTTAAAAGTAAAATGACGACGGTAATGTACATATGATGTGTCAATGATGTGTAAAGAGAGGAAAGAAGAAGAAAAATCTTTCTCAAAACTCACTTCTCACTTGCTGTGAGAATGACAGCAAAGAAAAAGAAACATTTCTTCTCAAACATTACATTGCTTATGTAGGCTTATATAAGAGAGAAGTTGAATTGAGTCTTGTAGAGTTTTTGAGTTGAATTCAACTTTTTGAAAGACGAGATGAACAAGTTGTTACATAGAGAATGAGAAGAAGAAAAAAAGTACACAAAAGAAAATTACAGTATCTGCTAGTAGTTGAGGGAGGAATGAAAATAAGAAAATGGATATTGTAACAAAGTTTATATAAAGTAAAGAAAAGGAAAGAGAGAGAGATTCATTTGTTATGTAAAAAAAGTACACAAAAGAAAATTACAGTATCTGCTAGTAGTTGAGGGAGGAATGAAAATAAGAAAATGGATATTGTAACAAAGTTTATATAAAGTAAAGAAAAGGAAAGAGAGAGAGAGATTCATTTGTTATGAAAAATTACAACTAATTTAATTTCCTCGTAGAGTTTTCATCATCTCTCTTCTCTCTCTCTCACATCTCGTCATCTCTATCGAAGAAGACGTTCACGTTACATGACATCCGCCCGTCTTTTAATAATGTGTTCTCTTACACATTTTATATCTCATCATCATCATCTGTTATTATTTGTGTAGCACAACCAATGAAAAGATTATGAAGAAGGCGAGAAAATATAATAAAGAAGAGAAAAGTAAACATACTATTATAGTTCTATTCATCATTTCAAAAGGTGAAGAAATAGAAATGGAACCTACATTTTTATCTTGTTTATGATAATAATGTATTTTTATAACAGCATTATTTTCATAGAAAGAGAAGAGTAGATCATGTTGTCTCAATTTACCTCTGAATTTGTCTATTTGAATAATTGGATATTTTGTACGCCATTACTTTATTTTTATGTGGTTTGATTCACGAGTGATAATTAATACCAGTTTTAGTAGTATTATTGATTCATGTTGTTGCAAATAAGTACTACAATCCATAACTAATCTTGTCCTCTTCTGCATATTAATTAGCATTTCATAATGTATACCACCAACTTTTTCCAATGCTAATGAGCTGAAAACTTGTCAAATGAGCGAAGAAGCGTTCATTATAAAATATATGTAAATAAATGCAACACAAAACGACTGAATTTATGACGAAGGAAGAAAGAAGCGACAACTTTATACTCATCCTTTCCAAAAATATAAATATGAGAACACTATATATATAGCTTAGCTGATGACTCTCACAATCTAACAACTCATTCATTTCCATATATGCATATTACACATTTATTCTCCCATTCATTTGCTATATACTACTCACTTCACTTATTTTTCCAGAAAATGGAAGTTGATGGGAGAGAAAGATAAAAAAGAACTTGGCACATTTATTCATACTAATATTATGTAATATTCTATCTCTCTCTCTTCAATAAGAAACTCTATTTTCAACTATAACTAAACTGCATATGAAATGAAAAAAAAACTCTTGAATGAGTGAGTGAATGATTGTATGAGTTAGAGAGAGAAGAGAGTTGAAATTGGACATTTAGAAAAAGTAGAGTTTTATAGCAATAATACTTATAGTCGTTGAGCTTATGTATATATATCTAGACTAATACAGCTATAGAGAAAAAAATAAGTAAAATCCCATAATCAAATAAAATATAAGCCTCTTTTGTGTTCTCTCTTCTGTGTAATTTTTTTCTGTTCTGTTGAACTCACTCACTCAGTCACTTTTGATATCTTCATAGATAGATTGGTTCGGTTCGTTGGTTGCTACTACTTGCTGTTGGCTTTTTTGGCTACCAGTACCAGTAGTAGCAGTAGCTTTTCTACAATTTCTACAACATGAATATTATTGCCTTGTGGAAACAAGAAGAAGGGCGAGGAGAAAAGAGAGAAAATATTTCCTGAAGAGTTGTTGCAGAAGAGAGAGAGAATATTAGAGAGAGAGAGAGAGTTGCAGAAGAAGGGAGACTCTCATATTCTCTAAAAGTTATATTGTATTATGTAATCATAATGGAGAAAAGGAAATGGTTGGTTATTAACCCGGAACTCAGGAGGAGTCTAGCTCTTTTCGTCCACACCCTTTTCGCTCCTGAGTCACAACCAATCCTAAAACTTTCCACAGAGACTTTTTTCAAAGAATACATAATAATAATATGATGACATGTTCGCTAGGGTGAGAATACAACAACGAGAGTTTTTGGTTCCTCTCTCTGTTATGTTGTTGTTGAAGAGAAGAAGAAGAATGGGAAAAAAAGATTCTTCTCTCGCTTTTGGTTTCATGGCTCATCTTCTGCTAACTCATGATGGTCTTTTCTACTATTACCCCTTACAAAAATCAATGCTAAATACTCGTTCCTTGGTTCCATTCCATATATAAATGTAGTAGTAAAGCTATTGTTGATGATGTTCCAATTCAGTGTAATCTAATGTATTGTAAATTTGTTGCTTTGAGCTGTATTGTGTAAGTAAAAAAGTCCAGTTGCTTGAACACTAATGGAGAGTACATAATCATCATCGAAATTTAGTCAGGACAGGACATATAGAATTCTATAAAGTGAGATAAGCGAAGAAAGTTGACTTTCCTTTAGAACTCTTAGAAAATTTCCTTTTCCTTCCGTTTTCGTCAGCAACTTGGAATTGTTGTTATTCACTAAATTCTGACTTTCTCAGAGTTGACTCATTCCTTTTTTTCTTCACACTTCTTTTCCCCCTTTATCAAATATATAATAATAATAAGCAGCAGAAATTGCGAGAAAGGACGAAAAAAGATTTTTTCTCTGTGTCTGTAGGCAGTGGCATATTATATTTTTCTTTATTTCCCCTTTTTACGTACTTTTTTACTTTATGCAGTGCTTGGTTACTTATAGTTAGTTTTTTTTCTCATTCTCACAATTTCTGCTAGTGACACGATGATGATGATGACGACTATGACATGACTATGTGACATGAAACTTACACAGAGAGAAAGAGAGAGAACTTGTATGTAGTAGTTTTGGTTTATATATAGTAGTCGTAATAATAATAATCATTTTTTTTGTAATAATAACGTTGAATGAGGATAGAGTTTCAGAGACGAGAGTCAAGTTTATATATGTATGGTAGTTTTTATATTTCTATATAGCTTTATATAAAGTAGAGAGCAAGATAATTTTGTTTTTGTATGAAGTCATGCCAGAAGAAAGAAAGAAAGAAGAAGGGAGGGTGATAACTAATGGTTGGTGATGATGATGATGATGGTTGAAGCTGTAAGTAAAGTAAAGAAGTGAAAGGAAACACGTACGTGTTCTGGCCGTGTTGAGCTCAGCAGGAGACTTGTACTTTCTATATAATTTACCATTTTATTATTTATCTATAGTATATTACATGAATGAGAGTCAGAAGAAGGAGAGAGAAAGAGAGGCATGAAATTCAGGAGCAGTTGTACATTATAGTCAAGTCAAAACTAAATCACTACTAATTTCATATCTGTCACGCAATCCATTTCATTCTGCAGAAGTAAAAAAATTATTATAAATCTCCCCTCTCGAAAATTTAGGTTTTGAAACTGTCGTTTATATATTTCAAGTTGGAAATCGACATGAGACCAAGAGCAGACTCCATGTTTCATTTTCAAAAATGACATTTACACATAAGAAGAGATGTACAAAGTGCATCTCCTCTCGATCGTTTTATGACTAGTTTAGAGAACTTTGTGAGAGTCAATTAAGTTTGGGCAAAAGTGTCAAAAGCAGCGTGTGATAAGTAATTATGGGTTAGATAAAATAGAGTTTATAATATAAATCTATTAAATGCAAAATAGGTTTTTTTTGTAGTGGTATCTTAGATTATGTTCTTTTATAATTTAATTTATAAAATTACTACAAGTCAACTGCAGAAGATATTTGCTTACCATGTGGTAAAAATAAAGTTCAAGCTAAAATAATGGGTAATTTGATATTCTTATGTTGACAATATCTTGTTAAAAAATTTTAGGCCTTGACGATGGTGACGTCTTGAACAAAAAGTATCATCAGATTACAAGCATAACTATACTTAGCTCGGCTTATGCTCGACAATTTTAGAAAATAAAAAATGTTATTGATATTCTACATATTCAAAGAAATCAATTTAACGTAGGTATATATGTTTTCAATTTCTGAAAAAGTATATAGAATCTCAAAGAAAATTGAAGCTGACGTAGACGTAATGACACCTTAGAAAAGGTTAACTATTAAATTCCTAAAAAATTGATTTCATATTTAGTGCAACTATTTGAGTATGTTCTAATATGTCACAAAGTGACGTAATAATTTATTCTGATTCAATATTTATATCATCAAATCAAAGTAGTGACAATTTGCTCTAATAATAATAAGTTACGAGTATTACATATTTTGTATTAGAATATGACGTGAGTTATTGTATGCTTTTTTGCACTAACTAAATTTCATGTAAAGAATGGAAGAGTTATCCTTAACTTTCTCATTATTTTCAATTTTGAAAACCTTTGGGTAATTACAGAGAATGAAAGTACAAAAATTTAAATGCAATAACAAATTGTTTTATTGGGAAATACTAAGTAAAGTAATACCATGTCGAAAAATCCTGAAGAAAATACTATTGAAGAAGCAACTCAGACAGTGTTATATTTGAAGAAAATTTGAAAACAGTAAATATGTGTGGTGCCATCAAAACTATACAAGCTCTGAAATCTGATGCTAGTGTAGGAAATGCTGAAAAAGTAACATTTGAATTGAAAAGTGATGTTTTAGAAAATGTTTTCAAATGGTGTCGTAAACATAAAGTGCATAGTACGTATGTAGTATACCTTTTCCTAAATAATTCATGAATATGTACATACAGATCTTTTCTCTTCCTTCTTCTTTATTCCTAAGAACAGAATGACGACAATTCAATGTATAAAGATGAGAAGATTGTTCCTTTATAGAGAACAGTGTAAACAACAAACGATACCATCAAGGTTTTCGGTTTACAATTTTACTGATATTCCAAAATGGGGCCGAAAGCTTTTTCAGAAAATAATTCATAATGAGAAACTAGCTGAACTTTGTCAAGTAAGTTTATGCTGTTAATATATCACACATCATCATTTGTTAAAATGCTAAATATAAAATTGTCTCAACAACATAGGCAGTTAGAAGACTTCTACAAAAACGTAGTAATGCAACGTGAGTACTCTAATAAGACATTATTAAAATACAAAAGAGATGTTGACAAACTTGAAGCTTACAAACTCTAAACTTCAAGAGGTAACTCACTACTTTGAAAAACTCAAGACATTGCATCTTTAATTCTCTCTCTCTGTAATGTTGTGCATACACTCATTGCGTTGTAATAATTGCTGAGTTATTAAATTCTTGATTTAATTTTCTTTTTCTACAAACTCTGAAAACCTTTGCCATTGTAGTAAACAATTTTTCATCACATTACCCCTATACAAAACATTTTTCTATAAGACCCTGTGTTTGCTTTCAGTTTGGATAATTATAATGACTAATGATGTCATAATTAAGCCCACTATTACGTTTATATTCATTGTATTGTAATAATTGCTGAGTTATTAAATTCTTGATTTAATTTTCTTTTTCTACAAACTCTGAAAACCTTTGCCATTGTAGTAAACAATTTTTCATCACATTACCCCTATACAAAACATTTTCTATGAAAGCCTGTGTTTGCTTTCAGTTTGGATAATTATAATGACTAATGATGTCATAATTAAGCCCACTAATATTAAAACCATATTATATGATAGTAGTATAAGGTGTATGTATAATGATAACCAAAACACAAAGGTAAGCATATTACATATACTCAGGTATTCTATTTAATACAATTAGTCCTAATGAGCAACTAGTGTATATACCTGCTCTTACCTCTATTATGTACTCATGTATGTAATAATATGCTAAAAAGAAATCATTTAGCAGAGAAAGAGAGATTCTCAAGCAAATTAAATTGAAAAGGGAAATATCAGATAATTAATGTAAAAAAATGAACTAGAAAATTAATTGGATGACAACATATTACTTCATTATACACTTATATAGCAGAATGTTGTTTTGCTTCTGATGTTGAGGGTAATAATATGCATCATCATTTCTCAGTCACACATGAGCAAAAAAGGATAGATAGATAGTTGAATAGTTTACTGGATGATGATCATCATCATTGGAAAGTGACGTTACGACGTTCAGCGTGGCGATAATGAAATAAAATCCGAGTTCCAAAGGGGAGAGAGAAGAATTTGTAGTTTGTAATATTACGTTGGAAATTGAACTCGTTAGTGAACTGAGAGTGAGTTGGCTGAGACTTACTACTACCAAACTACAATAATAATTCCACAGACACATACTATTGCTCACATCATGGAGAAAACCAAACAACCCTTATTGTGGTAGCATCATTCCTTTCTCTTTAGTTGTTGGAAAGTGTTGACTGCATTTGGTACGAACGTCGTCATCGTTGACGGCCTGTTAGTTCATCTCTCTCTTTCTCTCTCCTGCTGCTGGACAAAGCTACTAAACTTCTAAATAAGAAAGCCGAAAATGTGTCTAGTAATGAATGCGTGAGCACGAGTCGAGTTGAATTTTCTGGTGTAATGAAAGTAATGACTATTATCGTATTATATGTTCAAGAGTGTGAGATATATACCTCATTTGTAGGAAATAAGAGATTAAAACATTTAATTACCGCATATATATATATGGATCCGGCTTATACATAGATAGTTGTATAACGACAACATTCTTCCTTCAAGGCAGCTAGGTTTAATAAATCTTATTTGCTCAAAGTAAAAATCTTCATCTTCATCTGCTTCTTCAACTACTTAAGAAGAAGTAGAAGAAATATATATATATCTTCTCTAGAAAATTTTCGGATATATAATTATAATTTTATAATGTATAATGAGAAAATGATGACGACTACAAGAAATTGCATATTATAGAGTAAGAGAGAAGAGAAAGTCAAGTAGTAAGAAAGAAGGAAGGAGAAAATTTACTATGGGGTAAACTAATATAAAATACCTAAGCCTTATGCCAAGTCAATCAGGAAGTATTTAGCTTATATATGTCGAGAGAGTCTAGACACACATGATTTCCTCAGATTACCTAGAAATAGAAAGTAATTGGGCGTAGGATTTACTGCATTTGGCTTCCGCTGTAGTCACATGTATATTACATCAAGCATATGTATATATATATATGAGAAATATATAAGTAAAAGCAAACTACTATATATATATATCTCCAGCAAATCATCTCAAGTGGGGTAGCAAAATGAAATTGAATGATTTTGTTCATTTGGTTGAACAAGAGCTAGAGAGAGAGAGAGTAGGAGGAAAGAAAAGTATTTAAATTATCATCATCACAACTTATTTGATAAATACCACCATCATACCATAAAAAAGAAAAAATGTCTTCTCTAGATATACCTATACGAGTGTATAAAGTGTATACCTATACTAACCTATACTCATGAAATGCCATCAAGAAACGAACTCTAATGTCTTCTTCTTCTCTCTTTCTACAACGTAGAATAAAGAAGACGCGTCAAGTAATTAAGAGCTAGAGAAGGGAATTAAAAACCAATTTATACTATTCCTTGTCACATCACAAGAGAAAATTTATTAGATGAAGAAAGAAGACGCACGTATTATCTACTCTCTATAAAAGTCTCTAGTTAGGTTGTTAGGCATGCTCCACAGAGAAAATGGATGAAGACGTACTCTTTTCTTTCTACTCTGCATTCTTCTCGACAAGTCTCTCTTTCTCTTCTCTCTAATAACTACTAAAGCTATTTATATTTGGGGTATAAAGAGAATAGAGTCAAGCAGAGAGAGAGAGAGAGAGAGAAAACTTGAGATCTTCTGTCTCTCTCTCAAGTTTTCATCTTCATTCCAAAGTGTTGTGCATATAGTTTTTTTACTACTACATTGCCAGAGAGAGAGAGAGAGCAAAATGTACATTTTCTATTACATAAGGTAGCATCACGTCCCCCGTTGTTACTTTTACTTGAGTTTAGCAGCAGAGAGTTATGCTTTGCTACCGAAAATCTATCCGAAGTCCTACGTTCCCCGGGTATATATGTAATACCATCAGACTCACATCATCATCATCACCACCACCGAACTTTGTACTACTCTACCATAATCTTTACTGTATATGGTTGTACTATTATTGTGTGAACTCTCTCTATACAATCTCTTATAAGGATTTAGAAAATTTAGTAAGGGGATCTAGCAAGAATCTAACATCCCAAAAAGTGTAATGCTCTATTACTACTTTACTATTACAACCCATCTTCTTGTGTAATATTCACATATACTCTCAAAGTTAGAAGTAGTATAGTGTAGTAGTAGTAGAAGAGTACAACAACATGATGGAGAAAATATATAAAACGTGAGTACAAGTAATCATTTAACAGCTAATCGTGTTTGACAGTTTTTCAAGAGTGTACGTTTTTGTGTTAGTCCATTTCTCACTACTTGAAGCCATCATCATTTGGCGATAGCTTACTACTCACTCTTCTAACAACATAACATTTGCAAAGACACTATAACAAAAAACTCTCTACGATCTCAACTAAAGCTAATACTATTGCCCACTTACATAATTCATTCATGAGACTATTAGCCTACGTAGGCTACTAAAGGAAAAGTAAACTTGGAACTAGCAACTTAGTACTAAACTACCAACAGCTAGACAAAGAAGTACTATTGAGACTCTCTCTCTCTTTTTGCTATTAAAGTGTGACAAGAAAAAAGCTATTTATATAAACGAAACTTTCTTATATATAAGTTGTGTTAGTTTGATAAACTTATTTTTGGAGACTATCATTTTTCTATAGTACTTGAAAGACAACGAATACAAGTCAACAATATACAACAATAATAGCAACAACAATTTATTACAATATTTTCCAGAAGAGAGTCTATAACTTTTGTACCTTTGATTTGTAATGACAATTTTACTGTTGACTGGAGAGCACGAAGATCAAACAACAGGACAAACTCATCAAAATGTTCATGTAAAATTCCCACATCATTTCAATTCCAAAATGACAACGACTACATCAAGAAACTCTAATAGTACTACTAATAATAGCAGTACGAGTGACAGTGGTAACAATACGCCTAGTTTTCAACAGCAACAACAATCTACAACAAGTGGTGGTAGCAATGCTAATAATTCTACAGGAAATAATAATGTTGTAGCAAGTGTCGCAGCAGCAACTAACAATCAACGATCACCATTTGCAATACAAGAGCTACTTGGACTAAATAATAATAATAACAATAATAATAATAATAGTTCGACTGAAAGTAAACTATCTAATTTTCATCAACAACGAATTTCTTCATCACATCAACATCCACCTCATCAGTCAACTTCACCATCTTCTTCTTCGTCATGGATGGGAAATTTATTTCATGGTAGTAGTGGTAAAAGTTTAATTGACTTACATAGTGCAAGTGCTAATAACAATGGTAAACAGCAAAGTGAAGATGGTGTCCAACCTAATTCTAATTCGCAACTTCATCCCTTAAGATTAGGTAATAAAATAATGTTTTTTTCTAAAGAATATAAGAAGCTATTTTCAATTTTCGTGTATGCAAAAGAAATGAGTTTTTTTCTCTGACATTTAAAGCCTTTTTTATAGGAAATGCATATATAATGAAATAGGAGATTAGAGAGAGAGATAGAGAATAATAGAAGAAAAGATACAAGTTGGTTTGTAATCGTAGTTTTAAGCTCATTGATTCCACACTTGTGTTATATGAAGTGTGTGCTTATGTTGTAACAGTTGTAACTTGTTTTATTCTGATCTCTCTCTTCATCTTGTCACCATGTTTTGTACATATAGTATAGAGAAAACGAAGAGCATATAATAATACTTTGCTACACTATACTAAAAGAGAGAAGTGTAGACAGATTCCATAAGGGAATATTATTCCCAGAGCTAATTAAATTAAATTGAAAAAATACACGTAAAACTTTCTTCTTTTCTTTCAGTGGATTAACTTTTTCCCTTTTTTTCTCTCTCTTTAACACTTGATGATGCAAAGACTAAATATGTTACGTTTATTGCATATTTAATACATTAACTTCTTTCATGGATTAATTTAGCTTTTGAGTTTTAATATCATGCACAAATTATCTCTAAATTATCTCTCAATTTATGATTGTTAATTTTTGTAGATTCATTAGGCTCTCCATCATCAGCCAACGATCACGTCCATCATTACATTCATCAACAATTAAATGGCCTAGATCAAAATTCTGCTTCAGCAGCCGCTGCTGCAGCTCTATTATCATCCACAACAAATCAATTTCATCATTCAGGAGGAGGAGGAGGAGGTGACAATTGTTCAGTAAATAGTAGTAGTCATCACTCAGCATCATCACATCA
>VCNE01004314.1:0-33499 GCA_009869805.1 Oncopodura yosiiana | reverse complement strand
AAAATTCATTTGAGGTCTCATACTGGTGATATGCCTTATCTTTGCACTTATCAAGAATGTCAAGAAACTATGAGAGGATTTAAGACTGCAAGTGATTTACAACGACATATAAGGACTCATACTGGTAAAAAGTACTTTATTAACAATTTTTTTTATCAACATGATTGAGATTTTTTTACCTTCTTTTTTTAGGCGAGAAACCTTACCCTTGCTCAAAATGTGAATACAGAACTACAACCAAAGGAAATTTGAATGCTCATATGAAAAAGCATAACAAACCATTGAAACAATCAAAAAAAGCATCAGCATCATCTACAATTCCTATCCTCGCTTCAACATCATCATTAGCAACAAATGAAAATAGAACCAATTCTGTTATAGAATCAACACATAATGTTAGTCAGCAACAACCACCACAACAACAACAAGGCTCTTTAATAAGTGTAATTGTTCCTACTACAACTGTAGCAAAAGTAGAAAATAACATTAGTCAAAATCAATATGAAAGAGTTGGTGATGGAAAGTCAAATGAAATTGCAACACAAACAGATGACAATGATGATGAAACTTTATATCCTTATCAATTTGCATGTAAGCTTTGCAGATTTAAGGGAAATACGTTAAGTAAGTATACATTATGAGTAAGTTTACTTTAAACTATAAACTAAATTCCTATATATTTTATTTGCAGAAGAATTCAATAATCATACAAAACTTCATCACAGTGATGGTTCATCTTCATTTACAACACTAACATCTTTTCATCGTAGAAAACCTTCTAAATCTCCATCATCACTTGCAAAACTGAATTTATCAAAACCCTTCAAGTGTACTTTTTTCGGATGCAAATCTGCATTTGTTAGAGAAGGTACTTTTTTAATTTGTCTCGCTAACTTTTATCACGCAACTTCGTATATTAAAATAACATTGTTCGCATTATAATAACTATTCGCATAGTTTTCTTTTCTTTTGTATATCAAGTTTTTCACTGTTGGATCAAAATATAGTCGACAAGTATTGTTAGATATTCCTGGAAAAATAACGTTTTATTCTAATCACTAACAGTGTAGTAATAAGAAAGGTAATACTTCATTATATATATAAATATTTAGAATAGTACAATACTCATACTCATACACTTTCATTGTTTTTACTACAGATGAGTCACTCCGTGCTCACATAGAAAAAGAATTGACAAACGGAAAACATCAATATTACAACCGGAAAAGGAGCCAATAAAATCAAAACATTATACATAATCACTCAAGATTCTAATAGAATTATTAGAGCAACTTTACAAGGAAAAAAGAGGAACTTACACACACGTCGTAAGTATGCTATAGTAAGCTAGTTGTGTATAAAATTAATCTAAATTGTGCATCATGTTTGTAGATAGATGTTATAGTTTTGTTTATGAATTTCTATCAAATGTGAATTAATTAAAATTATGTGCAATCATTTGTCATTTTACATGAAATTTCTTTCATATTTATTCGAACTTACTAATGAATGATTCAATATTGTTAAACGCTCATGGACCAGACTCGTTGCTTTGTCATGCTAAGCAGCATTCTATTGAGCCAAGACCAATGCCAGTATTTACAAGTTTAATTAAACCAACAAGACTGGAAACGGAACAAGCTACAACTAATATTACTTTGCTAGCTGAAGCATCTCAATCTCATAATTATCAACATCATGCTACAGTAATTGCTGAAAATAAAAGTTGTAGTAGTAGTAATAGTAATGATGCTACTAATAATGTTGAAGTGTACAATAATTATACATTAATTAATGATGATGATGAATGTATACAACCGCAACCACCACCACCACCAGTAGTACAACAACAGCAACCTCCTGAACCTCAGACTCGTCCTGAAATTATAGCATACAGTAGATCAAATTATAATAATGTATATCATCATCCTCTTCCACCTTCAGGTTTTTATCCTCGCTAAATAATTTTTATAACAACAAAGTCAATAAAAGTATATATATATTATTCTTGGTAAATTCAAAATTTCATTCTTTATTGACCATCAAGTTTTTATTTATATTTTATTACTACTAATCTACTGAACAAGACAAAAGTCAAAATTACTTACTCAAAATCATATTTGTTTACATATACATTTGTCGTTCTTGCTATAATTAATTTACTCATCATGATATACACATTATTATGACAGTCGACAAATTTTTTTTTATTCTTATTATTATTATTAGAAAAATCATGTGAATGAAGAATATTATATTATATTATGACAAGTTGTTTAGAAATGTGGCTCTTTTTTGATGAAATTTGAAGATTGACCTCCAATACCATTGAAAGCCATTTCGAGTAGCTTGAGGCTGCTAATTAATTTTGAGTCTGGATTTGCTGTTATAAATTTATTTACACTAACTTGAAATATTGGGATTATTCTACTAATAATTTGAACTGTTTTCTTGTCTGATACATCCAATGCTCCAAGACCAGTTTGAAGGTAGCTATAATAATATTATTATAAAAAGAATTGAAAAATTATTTTTTGGACAATAAATAATCATTTTATCATTTTACAAAAGACTTACTTTAATTTAGTTTCAGTATCACTCATTAGATCAGTTGCTAATTGTTGTAAAATGGACAAGTGAATATTTGTAGGTAGTTTTGGTGTAAAAACTTTGTTAGATTGAACATGTTTACAAAGATACATAATAATTTCATAATCTGAATAATTACATGCTTGTACAAATGCTTCAGTAATATTTCCATTATTGCACATTGCAACTAGATGTTTACGAAATTGTTGTGGATCTTGTGGTATACCAATTATTCCACTTCCAGAGGCTCCATGATCAGAAAGAGAAATAGCAGGTGTAAGAGCTCTTGGAACTACAGAGATTTCAAAATACCTTTGTTGTTCTTTGAAAGCTTTCTCCAACTCTTTAGACATTGACTGTTCAATTTGTTTAACTACACCACCTTGCATACTACTAATCATTCTCATCATTTGACCTTCTAATTCAATACGTAATAAATTAGATAAACTATCTTGAAAACCACCAAGTTCAGTACGTATGGTATCTTTTGTAGTATCATGTTTTCTTTCATGTTCCATAACTGCTTCTAATCCAGTAATATATTCTTTAGTTCCTTTTGTAAATGCATCATTTATTTGCCCAAAGATGCCTTGTAATGCTTTTTCAAATCTTGGAATAATAGTTGTAGAAAATAAATCTTGAACAACTCCTTCACAAACAGATCTCATTGCTCCACCAACTTCTGGTACTAAAGAATCTTTAAATCCCTAAAAGAAAAATTATAGATTAGAACTTGAGATATATATTGACACTACAATATAATAATTTTTACAAAAAAAAAGTCTGAATACTTACTCCACTTTGAACCATATGACGCATATCTTGTTTAATTCTACTTTCAGCATGTCCAACCAATTTTTCAACATGTGAATGAATTTGAGCTTTACTAGGTTCAAAAATATTTAAAACTGCTGGCATCACACTCTTTTCAATTTCAGTCTTGACAACATTTCCGATACTAGAAGCTAAAACTTCAGCAAGATTTGATGGGATTTGTGTACTACTAGTAGTAGGTTGTTGATATTTTTGCTTCTCTAAGATTTCAACTGTTCGTAATGCTTCTTCTAGTCTATTCATTTGTTGTTGGCTATGAGCAAAATGAGCCTTCATAGATTCTAATACATTTTCATCCGCTGGATGCTTTGAAGTTGATTTGCTGCTTCCTCCTACAGATACTTTACTTAATTCTCGTTTCAATTCCTATATATATGAAAAGATCATTTATTTATAATATTACTCAAAAAGATTTCTTCATTAATATCTACCTTAATTTCATGTGATTGAGCTCTCATCATTTCCATAATGGTATTTACTTGTTCCAAAACAATTGGAAAGTCTTGAACTCCTCCAGTTGCTCCTCCAACCAATTGTTTAGGTTTTTGAGCGACATTATTAGTTTTAGATGATGAGTGATCAAGTGCAGTATCAGAAATGAAATTTCCATCTACGTCAATAAGTTCATTTGTTGTATTATTCATTGTACCGACAACATCAACAATGGCATTGGCAGCAATAATATCACCACCTTGTGTTACTCCAACTACAATATTATATATATATATATATATTTTTGTTGATGATTGACATCTTTTATTATATATTAAAACAAGAATAGAAAGTGAAACACTTACATAAGCCTGTATTTTTTGGACTTAGGATTTCTTCTACTTCTCTACTAGGACTTGAAGATGATGAAGTTTTACTGATACTTCCATTAGTATTTGCCAAGCTAATGAGTAGTTGCTCAGCTTCAAATTGTTTCTAAATTAAAAGTAAAGCGAATATAAAAAAACTATCAATTTTCATCATTCATTATTATAATGCCTATGACAACTTACATTTTCTGAAATACGTTGAAAAGGAGATGGACTTTGATTTCTACAACCATTTGTGGATGAATTTGTTGAAGATCTTATAGGGCTTGCAGCTGTTGCTCCAACACCAATTCCCATTCCTAATCCCATCAAGTTTGTTAATTGTTCAGTCATTTGTGTTACAGATGATGATGATGATGATGTTCGTTTTTCTGAATTATTCATTCCACTATTACTTGCTCCTCCTAATCCTGTAGATAATTTCTTTGATGGTGAAGGAGACCTTGATCTAATATTATTGATATTAAATTTTGAATTTGATGTTATTTCAGTAGACGTAGTTTCAGTAGGTGTTTGAATATCTGCTTCCGTTGCATCATCAAATGAAATTGATTTATTAAAAGAGATCCTACTATTTGCAGCAGATTTACATAAATGAGTTGGTACATGAAAAGCAATACTTCCTTGTTGTAATGATTTCGGTTGAACAAAATATATTTCACTAACTACCAATTCATCTGAATTTGGAGATTTACTAGGTTTATGATCTTCACTTAATAAAGATTCAAAACCTTTTTTCATCATTTGTGTCTTTGTCATTAAACCACACATTGCTACATTCAAACTAAGTATTTGAACAGGAAAAGTAAATTCAGTCACCCAATCTATTCTAGCATTATCATCATTATGATCCAAATGAAGTATGTAAATGGCCTGTATAGAAGAATAAAATAAGTAGAAATTAGTTTTCATGATGTTCATAAACTAAAATAATAAATAATCTAAACTAACCTTATTATTGACATCATTAATATATAAATAATGTGCTGTAATATCCAATTCCATTCTTAAAAGGAAACGTTGAGAACTTGGAGATGCTGTTACAGATGAAGGATTATATTTAATAACTTGTAAACATTGCCATGTTTTACATGTCCATAATTTAATTTCAGACATTTCTTCATTTGCTGTCAACATGAATTTCCAATATTGTGAATCTGAGTTTGTATTTGGACTATGATCATCTAAAAAGAATATTTTTGAAACAGGTTTTCCATCATGTGGTGACCACGAATATAAACATCTGGGAGCTTCATCACCAAGTAAGTATACTTGAAAAAATTTAACTGTTCCATCTTTACTTGCTGTAGCTAGAGCTGTTCCATCAGGTGCAAAAGAAGCATCTACAACTGGTGAACAATGAGTATCAATTGTCATATAAAATCCTTTGAGGTCTTGCATAGTATGAACTCCTTCTCCAAACTTGCTAATAAGTTGAACAAGATTTGAGACATATACAACTTCATTTTGTAAAACTGCAAAATGAAATGCACAATCTTTTGCTGCTGCGACATCAGCTTCAGCATCTGGTACATATTTACACCAAATAAATCTTCGTACATCAGATTTTCCAGTTCCATCCAAACTAACTTGTATAATAGATGCTTGACTGTTGTGTAGAAGATGTGAATTATTAGTATATAAAGAATAGGACATTATTTTTTTTATTAAATATACTTACTCCATTTTTCCAGTCTTTGGATCTTTTTTAACCTTGTGTACATAAAATGTACCATACTCATCAATAAAACCAACAATAAGTTCATCTGGTTTATGCAAAAATTCAACATCTCTAATTATTCCACGAGTTCCTAGCATCAAAACTCTTTCATTAGTTTCCAAATCTACAATTCTGATGGCTCCAACATTTCGAACTACAAAAAAAAATAATAAAATATATCATGAAGATGATATAAAAAGTTATAACTAATTCTATCTACCTTTCACAGCGTAAGCAATAAATTTTCCACTAATATGTGTAGAAAGTAAACGTCCAGTTCCGTGTTGAATATCCCATGAATAATCTACAAAATTACGAAACTTGAACTTGGACTCGCCACTTCTATGTGCAGATGTACTTGGACATAAAACAACAGTGTTGCATTCTTTTACAAGATATCCATCTTTTCCAGCTGCTTCATTAAATTGGCTATTATGGGAAAATTAAATTAAAAGATGTCATTTTATCTAAAAGATTAGATATATAAGAAATTATTATTTTGTACTTACATAACTTGTGTTGAAGGCTCAACTTCATGTCCACTTCGTCGTCGCTCATTATTTGAATGAGCCATTGTTGATGATGATAATGATGTCGTCACGCTCTGGACAACCTTTAAAATTGACCAAAGTACTAAAATTTCTATTTATTTTGTCAGGTTCTTAAAATTATTATTAAATTGGTCTCCTTCTGTTGTATGCCTACAAAATGAACAAAAAAAGATTCATAAGATTTCTATTTACCTCAGCTCCTTTCGAAGAAATTTGAGAAGATGAGCACCCCGTGTTGTAGGATTGTATTACTCTACTACTACTACTACTATGTACTATAAACTAATTTCCTAATTAGATGTCAAGGTCATGATCAAGAAGTAAAATTGGAAAAAATCTTCTTGGGCATTTTGTATCATTATTTTATTGCCTAAAATTTTTGTAGTAGTGGTGGCGGTGTAAAATTTCCATGCCAATTTTTACCTTCCTTCTCCAGGAAAATGAATCAATCCAGTAAAGTTTCAAGAGTCCAAAACGTTTCTATGATTGTTGTCGATTTGAAAAAAAGAAAAGATGAAAAAATTATTGATGCGGCATTTTTCAGCCAAATAACTTTATTATTATAACTTACGCCTTGTTTATTTCTGTCACTCACTTTCATTCAAACACAATTCAATAATAGATTGTTGTTATTTTTTTAAATAAATTATTTTTCATTGATTTGCAAAAATCAAAGCCGCGTTCGCGTTCTTCTGTCAAGTTTTTTTAGAAAAAGATAAAAAAACAAAATAGTTGAATTGCATGACACAAGAGGCGCATGATTTCATAATGCCCCGCTACAAACAATAAATATTAGGAGGAAAAATTGAAATCAGTTGAAAAGTTTGCATTGTCATTCAACCACAGACAACAGACAACAGAGTGTCAGAATTTCATTATTTTTGTGATTTTTCAAAATATAAAAAGGTAAACAACAAAACTTTATATTTTCAATGACAATATATTCACCGTTTTACTATTATTATTATTGTTTTTAGATATACAAAATGCCTACATTAATGACTGGCCAACCTCCAGAAGTTCAAGTCGACAGAGTTGTCGTACATCCATTAGTACTGTTGAGTGTTGTTGATCATTTTAATCGTATGGGGAAAATTGGAAGTCATAAACGAGTTGTTGGTGTTCTTCTTGGATCATGGAGTGGCAAAGGAATGTTGGATGTATCAAATAGTTTTGCTGGTAAGTGAATTAAAAAATGAAATTAAAAATGAGCAAATCCAAAGTTATTCATATATTCATTAAATATATATGTTTTGTATGTAGTCCCATTCGATGAGGATGACAAAGACAAGACAGTTTGGTTCTTAGATCATGACTATTTGGAGCAAATGTATAGCATGTTTAAGAAAGTTAATGGTAAGAACAAGAAAGAACTCAACTGAACTGTTCTAATAATATATTCTATACTAATTAATTCTAAAAACTTCTCCAGCTCGTGAAAAAATTGTTGGATGGTATCACACTGGACCAAAGCTTCATCAAAATGATACTAAAATTAATGAACTTATTCGACGATATTGTAGTAACTCTATTCTTGTTATTATTGGTGCAAAACCAAAAGAATTAGGACTTCCAACTGAAGCTTATAGAGCTATTGAAGAATTACATGAAGATGGAACTCCAACAACAAAATCATTTGAACATGTTGCAAGTGAAATTGGAGCAGAAGAAGCTGAAGAAGTTGGTGTTGAACATTTACTAAGAGATATTAAAGATACAACTATTGGTACACTCTCTCAACGTGTTACAAATCAATTACAAGGTCTTCGTGGCCTTTCATCTGAGTTAGAAGGAATTCGAAGTTATTTGGAACAAGTAGCAAATGAGTCGCTACCAGTTAATCATCAAATTATTTATCAACTTCAAGATATCTTTAATCTTCTTCCTGATGTTACTCATCCATCTTTTATTAAGTCATTGTATGTAAAAACAAATGATCAAATGTTGGTAGTTTATGCATCAGCTCTTACAAGATGTATTATTGCACTTCACAATCTCATCAATAACAAACTTGCTAATCGTGATGCTGAGAAAAAAGAACTTGGTAAAAAAGAAGAGAAAGTAGCAGCAGCAGTAGATGCTAAAAAAGATGGAGCAAAAGGAGATGATACTACAAAAACTGCTACCAGTGATGAAAAAGATAAAGAAAAACCTGCTTCAACCAAATAACATGAAAATTAGTTTCACTTACTTACTATCTTTTATAATAAAATAATATTAATAATTTGTCTGTCTGTAAAATATAAAAGAAAAAAGAAGTAAAAAAATATCTGTGTGTGTAATGAGGTGATTGGTTGAAATTTATACAGATATTTATGGATTACTACTACTATAACATATTGTAACAACAACAACATGTGTAAAAAAACTGCATTGTCATTAAATGATCACTTTATTTATACGATCATCAAAGAATCATCATAACAATTATTATTTCACAAAACATATCGAAGAATTGAGAAAAGCACATCAACATTCATACTCACTCTCAAAAAATTGCATCATATTACATTATCACAATTACAAAAAAAAGAAAATATACAACAGTTATGTAGATTGTACAAAATAAGTTCATAAATAATATTATATATATTTGTATATTATTATTATTTATTAGTGTTACGCACCATTAATATATATTATAGAAGATAATATTGTATATTTTTATTAATTCTTATAAAGTGGCATGCATATAATAAAAAAGAACTTGTTCATCATCGCCAAAAGTACATCGTACAATCACATATAAGATATATAATAATCTGAATTACTTATTTGTTGTATCTCATGCAACAAATGTATTATATGAAGCACAACTTTTGTTTCTTTTCGTTCTTATTCAATCTTAATTTTTTTACTGCTGTTGACAAAGATGATGTTGGTTTTTTATATAACCATAATCTCACGCATTGTCTGGAATATATTTAATAATTTTCTTGTTTCAATGAAAGAATTTAAATTTTGGAATTATTTAACTGTTTAAATATTTTTCTCTACGATTTGAGACTTGTTTTTGTATAAATTCACTGGTCTTAAATGTTATTATGTTGCAAAAAGTCATTCTTATCTTATTTTCCCTGTATAAATCTCATAAAATTGATTATGTTTACATAGTATAGAAATACTACTAGAACAGCATAATACAGAACAGATACTTTAAACCTATTAATTAGTAATATGAGATACATTCATTAATTTATTTATTTTGGTAACTTTATGTCGATAAAGGGACACTAATGACTCATAAGATACTTTTTTTTACAACATAAATAGGAGAAAAATACATGATGTGTGTTTTTGTGTGCGTCATAGTGTACAATATTTTTCGTCTCGACATGTTCTCATGCATTTCTAAATATAGTTTTTTATACTTTCTTCTTCATCTTTCTTTTTGCGCGTATAGATATATATATATAATATAGTCATCATCAATAACGTACATTATTATATAAGTCATTCATTTGTATAATCTTATTACTTACTTAATTATTTAATTAATAATAATAATAAGAAGAACTAATAGTATTAGTTAGTACTTTCTAAAAGTACTCGTTCTTTTTGCATTTTGGATGGAACTGATCGATCATGTAGTAAGTGTATATAAATAATGAATGTATTACGTAAACTGAAAAACTAAAAGAGACTTGTTTAAAAGTAAACTAGAGGCGTATCTTTTTGAGATGATGTGTCTGCATTGACATTTCCATTTGAGGCATGTGATAACTCTGTTCTTGCTTCTACTTTGACTTCTACACAGTGATCAGGTGAGCTCCTGAGGGATATCAAAAGATACATATTATAACAATGATTAACAGAACGATTTGTATTAATTAAATACTACTACTAGAAGACATACCCAGAAGCGGGACTTGAATCAGTTGTATCCAATGAATTATAGTTATTTCCATTGACGGTTCCCCTAAAATTGATACAATTGAAAATAATTAAAATTAAAATAATAGGTATATGAAGAGTTGTTGTACTCGCGAAATTTTCAGAGCGTTGCTCATAATTTATAGTCCTAATTTAAAATACTATGGGATTGCATTTGTCAATCTCTTCAGATCGACTTTGCCCACAAAATAATAAAAGTGTGTGCACTACACACAACATTATAATTCATCTAATATAAAAAACAAACTAAGCCATTAGAAAAATCTTCACATGGTAAAAACTAACCATTGGTGTCTTGTTGGAAACGAAATTCCATCCCCTAATGATGTGAAAACTGGTAAAAACCAACGTTTCTTGTCATCACCAAACACTGTAAAAAAATAAAAAAGACACTTTTAGTAACTTTATACAGATTTGATTATNCCCCTAATGATGTGAAAACTGGTAAAAACCAACGTTTCTTGTCATCACCAAACACTGTAAAAAAATAAAAAAGACACTTTTAGTAACTTTATACATATTTGATTATTAATGTATACTAAATAAAATATTTACCTTCAATAAAATTATTAAAGACACCCAAATTAAATCCTTTCTTATCAGGTCCATGACGAAATATTGGAGCACGAAATGATTCTAATGTTGATCGATTCTTTGAGACAAGAAAACAATGATAGCCCAAAAGAGAGCACAGGCTTACAGCAAACATGGCAGCAACAAAAAATACAAAAAGTACATGAAATTTCCCTTCAAGTGGTCCTTCCCATCCTCCTCTCCAGAAATCGATAAAATATCGAAATGAAAATAGAAATATGACAAGACAATACATGAATGCATAAGCCAGGAACAAAATAAAGAATTTGTAGTTGTCGAAACAAACACAATTATTAACCCAAGGACAGTGATGGTCCATTTTCAATATGCAATGTCCACAAACACTACAATGATGAGTTCGATCTGGTTTGACAATTTGACATTTTTCACAGTATCGAATTTGACTAATATTTGTCCTTGTTTGTACTGGAAGTTGATTAATTCTTACAACATTCTCTAATGTTTCTGTTAATTCTGCCTCTGTAGTTGCAGATTCAATTTTATCCATATCAACTTGAGATATTTTGAATTTACGAGGAACGCGATTAGAATTGGTAAAAATTGTTTGCCAATATGACCAAAGAAAGAGAACAAGTGTAATGTGATATATAATGAGTGAAAATATTTTCAACCAAAGCTCTTTCATAGTAAACAAACATAATTGAATAACAAATGCATAGTACGACCAAGAGATCACAGTAACCTGAAAAAAATTAACAACAAAACTTGTAACAACATTATTATATTTAAAAATGAAATATAATTTTAAAATACTACTAACAATAAAGAGTACAGGAATCCATTTAGCTAGCAGAGGAATTAAATTAGCATTAATTTTGAATTAAATATGACTGAATGATTAGCAATCACTACGAATTTGTTAACTTACTAATATTTGATACATGTTCTACAATTTCCTCCTCCATCAGAAGTATTTCGAGTTCCAACTCTACTTTCTTGATGTGGTCCCATTTTCATTCTTGTATATCTATAATTTTGTTGACGTCGTTGTTCTCCACCTCGAACACCACAATTAAGTATTAAAACTCTTGATAATGAAGCCTTCAGTTTGATAAAGAGTCTGATTGATAACACAACTTATTAGAAACAATTTGTCAACACTTACAGATTTTTGAACATTTTTAGATTACTTTATTTAAACACAGCAGCCCCTTTTACTTTTTTAATTTAAGCATTGCACATTGAATGATTTTCCAAGTTTTTATTATTGCACATTTTTGATTGTGATGAACTTTTATTATAGCATTTAGTGATTTTGTTTATAATTGAAATGACGGATGTGAAATTGAAAAAAAAGAAGTAAACTTGTGAGATGACTCAATTTCACAGGTGTGCCAATTTTACTATTTCCTCTCACATAACAAGCTTTACGACCCTGGCAATGTATAATAATAATACATTTCACATTAGGAGATTTACTCAGCTGACAAAATGAAGGTAAAAATGTTAAATTAAACCTTGTGTGTGAGGTAAGAATGAATGATGAATGAATTAATTTCTTTTGCAACTCACACCCACACAATTACACTTTTATTTTGTTTCTTTGTTTTTGTTTAATTTTAAAGTTTCGTGGTTCATAGTAGTTCATGTGGTAGTGAGCGGGCAAAAAAACCGCGAGTTGTTGTTGAGCTAAAAAGAAAATAAGAATAAATTGAGAATAAAAGTTTTTTGTCGTTTTTTCTTGTTAATTTACTAAAAAAATGGAGTTTAAACAATTTAAATCAGAACCAGTTCCAAGAGCAAATATTAAACGTATCGTCAGTAATAAGATACCTAGATATCAAGCTTTATCAGTTGAATTAAAATATGAAGAATTGGAATCTTTATATCCACATAATATATCTTTTTTCTCAACACTACCAAATTATACAGTGTCTCTTCAAGAATTTGAAGACTATGCTTTGGATCGTTTAAAATTATTGAGAACAATGGAAAGAGTTAATTTGACATCTACGGTTAAAGGTTCAGCAGAATGGAAGAGCGCAATTAAATCTGAATTGGAGAAACAAAATCTTCAGTATTATAATCTTCTTTGGAGAGGTTCTAAAGATCCTGAAATGTTATTGGCTAGAAAATATGATCATATTTCACATTATGTTTTACGTTTAGCATTTTGTCGGTAAGTGAATACTAAGTACAACTCTTATTTAATCCATTGTTTTCTAAATATGTATAGTTTTGTTATTCATATAGAACTGAAGACCTTAGAAAGTGGTTTATTGCACAAGAACTTGAGTTTTTTCGTTTTAAATTCTGTCACGAATCTACTGGATGTATTGTTGATTTTATGAAGGTAAGAAGGATTAATATAATGTGATATAGTTGATATAGATTTGATATTAATAGTTTTTTTTTGTTTTTTATGAAGGCAAATAATTTTCCATATATGAAGGTAATATAATATAAATGTATTATTTTATTGTATGCTAATACAAAGAATTTCTTCTAAATCTATTTTAGGTAACTGAAGCAGAAAAAAAGGAACTTCGTAATGAAATATTTCAGGGAACGTTTTTCTTGGGAATTGGAAATACTTTGGACTCTACTGAGTTTTTCAAAGTGCCTTTTATAAATGCATTGGATCTAGTAAAAGGCAGAAAAGTGTATTTAAAAAAAGGATATGCTTATGTACCTAGTAATGATATTATTTCTATAATTTCTGGAATCTATCGGAGTCAATTGTCCAAGGCACTTATGGTAAAAGAAAATATACAAATTATTAAAATGAAATGTCTTAAAAAATGCACTTTTTATTTCTTTTATATTCATCAGATGACAAACAAACTTTTGCCTGAATTGGAAAATGATGAACGTCTTGTACAACTTTTAACTGATTTTGATAAGAGACATACTGGAAAGGATTATGCAACAACAGGAAATTCGAGTACAATTACAGCAAATATGTTACCACAACTTTCAAAGAAAGCTTTCCCATTATGTATGAAGTCTTTGCATGAATCTGTAACAAGAGATTTTCATTTGAGAGTAAGTTTTAAATAGTTATAAAAAGAGTTGATTGAATAAATGCATAAATAATACGTCATCTCTTTAATTTATTTAGCATTGGGGACGTCTTCAACTTGGATTATTTTTCAAAGGTATAGGATTACCAATGGAAGAAGCTGTTAAGTTTTGGAGATACTACTTTACTCAGAAGGCTGGTGTTGATGGTTCTA
Source organism: Oncopodura yosiiana (assembly GCA_009869805.1). NCBI lineage: Eukaryota > Metazoa > Arthropoda > Collembola > Entomobryomorpha > Oncopoduridae > Oncopodura > Oncopodura yosiiana. The sequence goes on along the minus strand of VCNE01004314.1, from coordinate 19,299 downwards.
GAGTAAGAATAACACAATTTTACATTTCTTAGTATTTACTGTTAATTTCTAATATTATTTCTATCTATGTAGTTTGACAAACAATATTTATATGGCATTCGTCACATGTATGGTAAAGAAGGAAAACGAGCAGATTATACACCATACAGTTGTATAAAAATTATCATGTCGCCTGTTGGGCCTGGAGAGAATCATGGCTGTCCATTTCGTCATTCTGATGGAAAATCTTTACGTGAAAGATTAGTTGCAGCTAAAATTCCGAATGAAGGTAATAGAATACTATAATAGTAAAAAGTTATTTTCCATATATCTTTTATTTATACTTTCTTCTCCTTCACTACTGATTACAGGAGTTAAAGAAATTATGAATCTTGTTGATCAACAACATTATCAAATAGCTTGTCAAGAATATTTCAAATGGACTCATGGGAATTTAACTATTGACGGTGGACTTAATCATCCAAATCAATATTTTATTAGTTCAATGAAAACATAATCATTCAGTTAAAAAATACACATTTTTCTACCATACATAAGTATGTGTTTTATGTGTTACGTGCGTACATAATATGTTAAAGATTTCTTGTACTACTAAAAGTTTAATAAACATTCAGAACAAATTGTATATTATAAAAAAACAACAACAAACCAATCTAAACCCAAGGATAATTTTAGTTGTAAGTAAATAGTAACTATTTCATATACGCATATCATCAAAAACAATAAATATGCTTGGGTAGTTTTATAGTAGCCTAAATATGAATGATCTCTATTCATTGGACTTGCTGTAAGCTCTTGTATACTCTCATTAGTTCTATTTAGTGTTAGAGTGTAGCTTGAGTAGACACTAAAGTAATAACTCACTATATATTTATTTGTACATGTTAATACGTTCTCAGTTAATATCTGGACTTTATGAGAAATTCTGTTCTCTTCCATTATTATTTTTAGTATTATTGTGGTGTGTAGTAAAGTAGTAAAAGTAGCGCACATGATACTAATTGAATTGTAGTATTGGAATAATTACAAAGTTCATTAACTGTGAAAAGAATATTGTATAAAAGGGGAAGGAAGGTAGAAACTCCGGTTCAGTTGAAATGTGTATGTACATATATATATGAAACTTTATGCATATAGTACATTCGATACAATGCTCTTCAGTTAGTGACAGTAAAGCTACGTGATCACTGGACATATTAATTATCTATAATCATGAAGAATAAATTAAATAAAATGACACTAGTTCTACATTTTATATTGTTAATAATTATATGTAATTCAAGTTCTCAAGCTCAAGTTGTTCCTATACTAGACTGGATTACATCATTTTTTGGACAATATGAACAACCACCATATCAAAGTATAAGAAATATATCAGAAGTAAGTCACTACATACATATGTACATACATACTCTCATAGATATTATATTGCAAAATTGTATCAAATAATTTAATATTATAACTTTATTCCAAAAGTCTATAGAAGAGCGTCTCTATCCTACACAGTACTGGGCTTGCATTGAAGAGTTTGGTGAAACTGAAACAGATAGCCAGAGTTCAGAAATGTATATGTCATTATTCAGTTATATTCGGGGGCAGAATGAATTTTGTAAGTACTTAATTATTTAAATTACTTTTCTAGACTACTACTGGATATGAAGTACACTTGTACTAAAGTAATTGTACGTGTACATTTCCATTTCTAAGAATTTGATTGAGTAATATACATATATGTAGAAGGGGCATTATGATACAATTGATTTGATCTACTTTTTCTTTATATACATATACTTACTCTTCTGTTACAGCAAAGACGATTGATCTCATTTCTAAGAATTTGATTGAGTAATATACATATATGTAGAAGGGGCATTATGATACAATTGATTTGATCTACTTTTTCTTTATATACATATATTTACTCTTCTGTTACAGCAAAGACGATTGATCAGACAGTTCCTATTGCAATCAAAGTTGATCATCGTAATGGAAAACTCAACTCTTATGAAATGTGTTTTTATCTTCCACAAGAAATTCAACAGAGTAAGACTAGTCCACCAAAGCCTACAAATAGAAATGTGCATATTCTCAAGTTCCCTCAACTCACAATATTTGCAAAGTAATAATGAACTTTGAGATAAATATTATAGGTCAACTTTAATCTCTTATAAATACATTTCTTTTCATTTCTCAATTCACAGACGATTTGGAGGTTACACAAATCCACAAATAAATCAACAGCAATTGACAGAATTGAAACAAACATTAAAAGATGCAAAGATTCATTACTTTGAAGAAGATATTGGTAATCGGGCAATGTACTTTATTAATGCTTATGACTCACCTACAAAGTTTTGGAGTAGAAGAAATGAGATATGGCTACTTGGAGCTCAAACACCAAAAAAAGCATTTATAAATCCTGACAATCCGTACTATCCTTTTTCAATAAGGTTTTGAACTCAATTAAATTTAATTTATATATAAGTCAAGTTTATGCTAGTTAATACTAGTTCTTTTTTTGTACTATACTTGGAACCTCAATTGTTAATTTATGTACTTTTATTTACTCTTGCCTGTCCTGTCAGTATATAAATGATGACAAATGTATAATAATGATGACATTCAAAATTAAATTGTTTCATACTATATAACATATATGATACGGTTCTTTGAATTCATATGCAGAAATATTCTTGCATATTAGTGTCCAAGGCTCTAAAAATGTCGTACGATAGTGATGATTGTATGACAAGTTACAATATGAGTTCAAGGGCAATATATATGCAAATTGTAACAGTAGAACTTTTTTTATTCATCAATCAACAATACTTGGAAGTAAAATTTGTGCATATGACATTATTATTGCTGGTCTAACAAATACTTGCGTAATTTATTACATTGCGTCTTATATTGTACAACTAAATTAGTCTATTTATTATAACTTTTGATGAATAGCATATATTCTAGAATTCGATTCCTGTTGCTCATTTTTTTTTCAATCTCTCATGAATCTTGAGTCAGATATTTTGTTAGATGAGATGACACTTCTCCTGATATACTCTTGACACTTTAGTCCAAATGCCTATATAATCTCAGGATTCCTACATGCTTTTAAGTCAAATGTGAAGACATTGTAAATATTTTTTGTTTATAACTTGAAGGTATATGCCCTATATCTTGAAAATATCGGAGCAGTAGGAGGTATACAAGTCAAGTTCCAAAATAATACAATATCCTATTTCAATTTTTTTTCAATCCTAAGTGTCGTCCTTAGTAGTCGAGTCAGAGTTCTCCACACTAATAATTATACAAATTATTGTAATATATAGTAAGTAAATACCTTTACATATTTTCAAACCGCAATTTACAGCGCTCGTCTTTCTACTATTATTAATTCTTATACTACATTGCGCTACTACTAATATATATAATTTTTGTTCATATTATATATTACGAGAAACGTAAAGGTTATCTAATTGTAACAACTACTAAAAACATATCTGTTGTTTTTTTAAATTGGATATAATACTATACTAAAATTGGAGTAAACTATTTTTCTTTGTTTCTGACTGTCAAGCATGCGCAGTTCTTTTACTAGATGTGCTCGATGGCTCATAATCATACAATGGAGTTAAATTTTGAATCATTGTGCTACAAAGTCTTTCGAGATCATATTGATGATTCCATCCCCAATCTTTTCTGGCATATGAGTCGTCCATTACTTCTGGCCATGTCTCTGCAATTCTTTGTCGATGATCTGGTCGGTATTCAATCTGTTATGCAAGGATATATAAATTATAATTTGAATACGAACATTTAATTTAATTATACAAATACCTCAAAATCTGGAATAGTCTTTCTAATTTCATGAGCTAGCTCTTCAGGTGTAAAAGAAATGCCAGCAATATTATAAGTTCTACATCTCAAACTTTCTGATGGCCCTTCCATAAATTCACAAATGGCTCGGAGACAATCATCAATATACATCATTGGAAGACGAGCATCTCTTTTCAAGAAGCAAACATGTCGTCCATCTTTGAGTGCATCATGAAATATTTGCACAGCATAATCTGTTATAAGCAATACAAAAAAAGATATAATAAACCCGAGTTGTTAGAAACATTGTTGTTTGACCTTGATTTCTTTTGACTTTGACATTTTGCTAAAGGGCAATTATGTTATTGCATGTAGCATATTAAAAAAAGAAATAAGATTTTTTTTCTTACCTGTTGTTCCACCACCGGGTGCTGTATCTGAACTAATAATACCAGGTAATCTTAAGCTTCTAAAATCCAATCCGAATTTTTCATTGAAATACTCTCCAAGTAATTCTGTATGAACCTAGATTATCACATTTTTTATATACATTAATAAAAAGTTATGGCTTGCAATAAGGAAAATTTTTTAATAATATACATATTATGTCGAAGTACCTTTGCAACACCATAGATTGTTTTTGGGCGTTGAACGCATAAATCTGGTGTAGGATTTTTTGGTGACTCAGGTCCAAAAGCAGCAATTGAAGATGGAACAAATAATCGCAAACCATATTGATTAGCTACCTCAATGACATTATTGGTACCTAAATACAAGAAAAATGAAAAAATATATTTTTAGTTCCTGTAGCTAGTTCATTAGTTCTTCCTTGAGATTTCAGACAGAGAAGATGAAGTATACTTTACATAACTCAATAAATTCTCTTTCCGTCTGAATTCATAAAGATGCAAAAAAACTGGTTTCCTTCATCTCTTTCCATATATAATTTTTTATCTCTCTCGCTTAGCTCATATCTAACTGTGTGTCTATTATATAGCTCTGGACAAAACTTATGTAACACTTTAATTTTTTTTACGAAGCTCACCTTCAATATTCACTTTCATTGCCAAACCCACATTAGCTTCTCCTATAGCACTCAAAAGAGCACTGAAATGAATGATCCAATCAATTCTATGAGTCACAATCAATTTTTGGATACAACTCTTATCCATTATGTCACAAAAGCTATATGGTCCTCCAGCCAATATTTGCATTGATGGTTTGCGAATATCAGACATAATGACATTATCCCTTCCATATTTATGACGAAGGAGATGGCCAAGACTATAGCCAAGTTGCCCCAATCCACCTTTAATTTATTTGATGATAATTAATAACCTTTAAAACATAAACATTCTAATAATAGTAGTTACCAGTAATCAAGATCCTTGGACTATCATGTCTGCTGCTATTAGCATAATCCAATTCTGTTTGACTAACTGGTGCAGATTTGTGAACTGCTCTTACACCAGCTAGTTTTAGGAATTGCTCTGGTTTTATCAACAAGTATTTGTCACGTAAGGCATTTTGCACTAGAGAACGAATCATACTTTGCTACTGGTCAGAAGAATAATCTAAGAAAGAAAAGAAGATATTTAACACTTTTGATAATAAATGAAATTTTAAAGATTTAATACAATTAGTGATGTCCTACTTATATATTAGAGCTCTAAGCTATTATGTGTCGCCTTGATGTCTCAACAAACACTATAGTCTCACTGACTAAAATGTAGTCGTATATCAGGTCATCATCGACTTATTTTGTAGAAGAAGCTTCTGTGGTAGTAAGTAAAAGGATGGGATACAATAATATCTACCTGAGTGAGTGAAATCGATATAAAGAAATTTGTTTTCATACATATGCATGTGTGTCTACCTTGTTGTTTCCTAAAGAGCCGAATTTTTGTTTTCTTTGACTTTAGTATATAAAGGGCACGTCAATGTGATAGAAAAACTACTTTTATCCTAATATTATATATACCTAAACTACTATATATATAAAATAAAGAAAGAGAAAAATTTTTGTCTTGCATGTCATGAAGAAGGTAAGTAATTCTATTCTAGGTCTAATTGATCGTTTCTACTAGTTTCCTACGCTAAAGGAAATGTGTCATTTTGTCGCAGTCCGAGTCTAATAAAAGTCAAAGTCATAGACTTGGAGAGAGAGAGAGAGAAAGAATAGAGCTATATAACACACAATGTATCACTCACCTTTGACGACCTTCTTAATTGTTTTTGTACTATTTTGGTTAAAATGAGACGACACTGTAGAACTAGTCTGACACTCGACTGTGAGAGCTAGCGATTGTGTCTTAATGGACTTTCAAAAATCAAAAGACGAAACAAATGAATCTGTACTCCTTTTATAATCTCATATATTCTACAATGCTAGAGTTGTAATGTTGTGTATTCATCGTCATCATCATAGCTCATTTCACAACCTATTCAACGGAAAATTGTTAGTACAGGTACTTACATCAGTATATTCTAGCATTTTATGCCCATGATGATGATATTCTATATGTAAAAGATTATCTCTTCTATAGTCTAGCTTTTCTAACACACATTAGGCTTCTTTATCTGGTTAATACTAGTTAGTAGCACACACATGGTTCACATGTAGCATTGATTGTTATAAGCTCCCCTTTAGTACTAGTAGAGTTGTGCATCATTAGCATCATACGATATCTCATATCATAATATATTAAAAAAAATCATCTCATTGTAATCATGCATTGTAATACATAATGATGTGTGTTTCTAGCAAATTGTTTGTCCTACCTGACCTTATCTGCATATGCCCTCTTCTAATCTTGGCAACAATAGCAGTTTCAAAAAGAGATAGATGAGAAAAAAAGGATTATATTAAGTTGGGCTTTAACTCAGGTTTGAGTTGAAGGTATAGTTAGATAGAAAGAGACAAAAAAAACTTATAGCTATAAATGATATTGGAAAATCCTAATAAGAGACACACACCACCAAATCTTTACGTTTCATTGGTTGATTTGGGATAAACACCCCTTTCTCATTAATGTTATGAAACCCTTATAGATACTGCAGGTGTGTATAATAGAGAATATATAAAAACAAGTTGGCTTTGCTCACGACACTCTCTTAAAATATAATACATGAGAGTATTATAATTACAAAGGTGAAAAGGGTTATGATAAAGTGAGCTCATCATCTCTGAATATGTTGTTTTGTTCCAAGTCAAGATCATGCAATTATGAATATTTTTTATAATGTATTTAGGATATTGTTCTTGAAAAATACATAGTAAAGGTAGCCTAATTTAATGCATACTTAAAGCAGTAGTAAAAGCTTCCATAGGATCGATTTGTATGAGGTTTGGTCGATTAAATTGATTATAGCTGTCATATACTTAGGACATGCAAAAAAAATGCAAGGTAGCAAAACAACATCTTCTCTTATGGGCAGTTTTCCAATTCAACTTGTTTTGATTGCATTCCTTTATATATACTACGTCCTAGATCCTACATAAAGTTTCGATTTTCCTTCCTGTAGCAAAAAAGTACAATTCTTCATTTACGTCATTGCTTAAGCAATTACTTATTATGGCGTGTGTCTCTAACTAAATTGTTGTTGTCTTCAGACTAATATGAAGTCAATATGCGCATTTAGCTAAAAATATGTCAATTACATATTAAAAGTAATATGTATAACTACGCTCAATAAATCATAACCAATTCTTTTTGTAAGCCAAATGAGCCTTGCTATACGTATTTGCGCGTTTACATACATTTAAGAAGGTCATCAGCATATTTACTTGGTATTCTTCTTATACGTTGACCTGTCATAAAGTCAACAACAAGTCCAAATTAAATTCATTTTGCAAGGACTTTTATACTATATATATGCATATGTTGTACCATTGCTCAGCAATGGATAGGTCGTGGTTAACCACAAAAAAGTGACAATTGATAAATATAGATTCCTTTCACTTAGGTAGCTTCTTCTGTATAATAAAATTTGTTTGTTTGATTGACATATTTGCCAAGAGCAAATATTTAATGGTGTATTAAATTATATAGAAAATACTCTCACTTATTATTATTAGTCGGTATTTTATTACGCCTTTATGAATGAGATTATGCGATGTTTACAATCTCATTCATTGTAAATAACTTGTCAAAATATGCTACACAGCGTATCAGCCAGCAAGGAACGCATATTTAAAATAAAGGTACATATTTTTGACAACATAATTGTCATTATGATATACATAATAATAGTACAATAAATAGCATAGTAAAGCAACAACAACAGGTGTTGACTGCTGTGTTGAGACGAAAATTGATTGCAAAATATGTGTTTATTATTATGATATTTTCATATATAGAAAAACACTGTTATGTTCTAGTGACAGAGTGAGACTACGAAAAAGTCGTGCTTCGTTGACGCTAAAATAAAATGAATACTGACGACAACTGAGTTGACACACTTGCTTATTGTAAATCTGCTGACGCAATGTTTTGTAACAATTTTGTCATAATTTATCATATTGTAATGCCATTATATATTATCTATCTATTTCTTTAACATTGTGTTTTTGGTAACAACAATATGACAATTTTTTGGATACCATTTATCACAAGTCTGTTTGGTTCATTATTATTATTAAAAGGTCAATAGTTCAGAATAGCTTTTGTACAAGACTATAAGACTGTATGGAAGGATATTGTGCAATAAATTCCACAGTGAGATTTCACTCATCACAAAAGAGTTAAACAAACTTTCATTTATAACAATTTTGTCATAATTTATCATATTGTAATGCCATTATATATTATCTATCTATTTCTTTAACATTGTGTTTTTGGTAACAACAATATGACAATTTTTTTGGATACCATTTATCACAAGTATGTTTGGTTCATTATTATTATTAAAAGGTCAATAGTCCAGAATAGCTTTTGTACAAGACTATAAGACTGTATGGAAGGATATTGTGCAATAAATTCCACAGTGAGATTTCACTCATCACAAAAGAGTTAAACAAACTTTCATTTAATTATGACGTTTCAAATTGTCACAAATTTGTGCACTCCAAGACAGAAAAAGTTGAGGAGTTTAATACATTTGGTAATGACTATGTACTTTGCTTTCATTTAATTGTATTTGCTAATACGATGAGTGACAAGGTACTAATTGTCATCATGTGTTCTGCACAAGAAGAAATCATGAGAGGTTAATTCCATTGAAAACTATTTGAAAGAGATAAGAAAGAACAAATGACAATTTCTATAACTAAGTTTTTTAAAGTTTGAAACACCTTACTTACTCTCTTTACTATTATGTAGTATCTATCTCTCTTTTTGTACTAATGAGAGTCAAACTTTCTCAAGTCAAAAAAGCAAGTAAGAATGCGTAATTACTCTTATATGATGACATGCTTTGATGACAAAAAGGACAATTGAATTGCTTATATATATATACATTTGCTCCTTCTTGAGCTTTTCACTAGTAATACACCTTTGCCATAATAAATATATGAGTTGATGTCAACCATGAGATATACATATATATCTCAAGTGCTGTATATTATTACACGCTTACAAAGACCAAATGAAATAATTATATTTGTGTTTAAAAAGAGAGTGAATTTTACAGTCAAATACTTTTAACTTGCTCTATACATGTGCTACACTATATTTAGTTACTATACTGAAAATACTTTTATGACAATTGTAACAAGCAGAGGAGCATAAAGAAAAAAAATAAGGGTCGTAGTATACATAAAGTTGACGAAATGGCGAAATAACATTTAATGTTCTCAAGTGAATTTTATATAACATGGCTTTTTAAAACGGTTTCAGTATCACTCAAGCAGGAATAAATGCATCACTTAATGACTTAAACAGTAGACTCTTGTTATACTATAATACTAATCAGACCAATCTACACACGACAAAAATTTTTATGTAAAAAAGCGCAAGTTGTCGTCTCTCACTCTGCCTGCAATTGACAAGGTCTCATTTGTAAATAAACTTTTTGGTTGTTGGTAATGAAATGAAATGCTTGCTTGGAGATGAAACGAGAGTAATTAGTTCAGTTATTCACGATCAACAAAAGAAAAGAAAAGAGACTTTCCTCTTTTGAGGAATTGAAAAGAAATGTCATTGTTGAGAGGAATTAGAATAAAAACAAGAGAAACGTTGTTGCTAGTTGTTGAGGTAAATAACTAATGCTTATATGAACTCGCGTTTTATTTTCTACTGTACAAACAATTTAAGGCATGCTTGACCCTCTATTACTAATTATAATTTAGGATGACATTTAAAAAGTAATTATGTCCACTTTGAGTTCACTACATTTTTGCTCAATTAGAATTTATAACCTAGATTTGAGATATATTGAGAGAGAGCATCTTTAACGTTTTCAAGTTTTACAGCAAAATCATAAAATTTTTTCTAAGCTTATAAGGTTTACTTTAAAGGTCAATATAATTACAACTGCTTTATGATCATAAAATTTCAAGATTTTGTATCGCATTTCCCCTCCTACGTTGAACAACACTAAAAATAAATCTTAATCTGTAAAAAGAGTTAAAATGATTGATCAATTTTGATTATGCTTATGATAAGCAATCTTAAAATTGCTCTATTAGCTCCTATATGCCTTGTACTACACTGGAGCATGTAGCGCTCATCTTTTTATACTTAACAAAAATTATCAGATGCTTGATTTTACTTCTGCAGAAAATCATGATATGAATTTTTATTCAATTAGTACCTTAAAAAGAGTTGTAAATCTTATGAAGAAACAAATCGATTTATGCTTCCTGTTTTCAATTACATGAGCAAGGAAGAGAGACATTTGAGAATTTTGTTGGCATATGAAAACAATAGAAATTTAGAATTTGAAACGACATCATATGTCAACAACACTTTCTATTGACTCAAGAAAAACAAAAAGTGCATATTAATTCATGCAGAACTATATAATATTGTTTACTTATACACAAATCAATCAAGTCATTGTAACTTCCTTCCGCCTAGTCTTTTTTATATAAAGAAAATGCCAGTTTATTTGAAGAAACTCTATAAATTCTACATGTGAGCATGACTTTACGCTTTGACAGAAACTAAAACACCAGAAAATTAATTAGTTTCGGACATGTGTTGTGAATTGCAGGTCATCTTCTTCCTAACTAGTGCAAAAATGAAGCCGCAAGCATTAAGATGAGCAATTGAAACAAATTATTTTGTACACACAACAAAATCATTACATACTTTCGTAACCACTTAGCACTCTTCTCCTCATTGACATTGATTACATATATGAACCAGATAACCATTGTTATTTTTCATTGGGCAAGCAAAAAATAGCTTGTTCTTCAACAAAATAATAAAGCCGTGTCTTATGAATTGGAAATTGTATTACAAAAGTGAATAGAACATACTATAGTACTAAGGTAAATGAGTTAGAAAGAAATAGTCCGTGCAATTTTGTTGTATGATAGAGACTCAACTCGTGTTCATGTTCAATTTACAATCCTCATGCTCATTTGTGAATAAGCATTACTCATAATATAGTAAGTGCTGATGAGTGACTTACAGCAACAACAACAATCTTTATAATGTATAATATGTAACAATGGATTATATTTCCTCTTTGTAACTCTTCACTTTGAATATGCATAAGTAGAGATAGGTAAATTTAATCAAAGTAGAAACCTAACGGGGAAATATTTTTATTTATACTCTGCTGCAATGATTTTAATGAATGACTTTTTTATGTGTAAATGTCGGCCATCGGTATTTTATAAATATGTGCATAAATTGAGCTCTACTCTAATTTTCAAAGTCAATTATAAAATTATTAGCCATTTGAATATTTTTATTAGTTTACACGTGTAATACATTATAATACACCTCACATAAAACAGAGAGCTAAAGCTATACAACTTCCATCAAATTTCACACCTTTTATCAACACATTATAAGCTTTCATTACTTTGCAAATTGGGAATTAAGCTGAGTGCATTTATATATAGCTTGCATATGTATGCATTTTTTATACTTACATCCTTAAAGGAAAACAAAGTCTTCTTTTTTAACTCATTAACTACAAAAATAATTTGCTTCTCTCTATACTGCTTCATTGTAGCTATATAGTTATATGCTGATGACTCTCAAGAAGTCTTAACGTTTCAAAGTGTTTTCGGTTGAGAAATTAGGACGGATTGGGCGTCGTAGCGATTCATATAAGAAAAGTCGAAGCTAAACTTTCAAGTTAGAATTCAAGCCGAAGAAATATATGTACAATTTTGTGTTTGAAAAACTTTGAAATATACGACGACGAGTGTACTACACTAGTTGTAATAGAATAGTTGAGAGTACAATTTTATGACTGTCTTCATCCCCTTCAGTTTATACTATCTTAGTTTAAGTTTGCAAAAGTTGTGAGTGTAAAATTAAACTCACTCCCCGTTAAAATGAGAAATCTGTTTTTTAGCTGTACTTGCATGTATGTACATATATGCATGAAAATAAGAATAGCACTAACTACAATGTTAGTATAGTTACTCTATATAATAGAGTATAAAATGCTACTACTATTGTTATACATGTTCAACAACACAGGTAAAGCTAACTGCTTAAGACTTTAGCAAAAGACTTTATTTATACTATATACACTACTCACCTTCTTTTGCTTATTACAATCCTCACTTTACTTATTAGAATTAGAGTTAAGACTCTTAAGACAAGTTGAATCAGTGATCATCAGATGAGCAAGTTGTACAAACGGATTTTGACTGTAAAGCAAAGTTGGCGATACACATTGATTTGTCAGTGATTAGTGTAAAAAGAAATATATAGGATGTAAGTTTTGTTACTAGTACTTTCGTACCTGAGTACCAACAAGATGACAAGACAGTTTTCACCAAGTTTTCAATAAAAGTCAAAATTCTCACGTTTTACTCATTTCATGTTGTTTATACGACTACTTATTACTAATCTAAGAAACAAAAACCTACAGTGATTATACTGTGATTCCATTTCATCAATTTGTGACGCTTTTATTATAAGTTCCCCAATTGTTTTTTGTAAGAAATGAAGAATGACAATTGGACTTTTTTATGGCGAGCTCAATCAATTGTGATTAGTGAATTTTGTGACTAGAGTGAGAAATAGTGACATTTGTTATAGAGTTTTGGCAACTGTTAAAAGTTTGTGTGTCAGTGAACCAAGTACCACTTGCTGGATTTCTGAACCAATTAACTAAACTTGTTGGACCATTCTTTCTCTAGGTTTTTCTCAAAGTGCCAAGTAAGTTGAGTCTTTGAGTTTTATCTCTAATGAAAATCACAATTGTGTAACTTTTTTTGCAAGAAGCGTGCACTGTGCACCTGTAAAAAGACTCATTCATATAATAGAAGCATATAGCGGCGTTATTATTAAGTTACTCTATATTTTACCTTCTCAAAAATAAAAGACACGCATTAATAATAATAATACGCGTGTTGCTTCGTTTCCGGAAAGATTTTCTACATAATATGGAAATATGAAATTTAGGTCTAAATTATATCGTGACAAAACCGGACGTTGACATCTTGTGATCTCTCTTTACCTCTCATATAATAGTGTATCAAATTTCTGTAGGTGTAAGTTAATCTAATATGCATCCTGTAATACAAGGAAATAACACTTTTTTATAATTTGTTACATAAGGAAGCTTTTAATATAGCTTGACAAGCTTGATCTTAAGCCGCAAAGATGTGCGTGTGTTTACAGTAGTAATAATCTGGAGTTGAAGATAACGAACTGTATATAAAACAATGATTTTTTTAATTCAAAACAAATATCAGAGAGCCAATTAAGTTTTTGCCTATTATTAATCCCTCAAGCTAAAATGAAAGGAAGGTATAATCATCGTAAAAGTCAAGTAGTGATATACGCCTTTGCTAATAAAATAATTATATATAAGATGAGCTAACTCGGAGATTTGCTTTCATTTCATCTAAGTAATTAAAGTCGATTATGACATTTTTGCTGTTAAAAGTGAGTAGAATTGATGCACCGTATTAACTGCTGCTAACTAACTTTACTATATATACACAATGTAAAGAGATATAACGTAACGTGTCTTCTTGTTAGAGTAATAAAACCTGAATTTTCAGTAGAAAGAAAAATCAATTTATTATCTATCACATGTAATATAGACCGTTTGATTTTTATCAGATTGAGAGTTTTCCTCTTTAGTATGATGCGGAAGGAAGAGTATATAAAAATGAGTACTAATGGCGTTTAAAACACTTGTAGAGAAGTGAGTAAAACAGCCGTACTCAACAAACATTGTAACAGCTAGTAATGAAGAAGTAGAAGTGTACATTTTTTCTTACTTAATCTTCATTTCTTTATGGAACTGAAGTTTCTTCAGTCTTCATTCAACAACTTTCTTATATTATGCGATTCATAGTTAATAGCCGCTCTAAAAAAGATTACAAATGCCTAATGATAATATTAATCACATGGCTATGAAAGGCAAATTTATCAAAGTCAAAAGTGCACAATGCAAAATTCCTATAAAATATATTGCACTAATTATTCCGTCTAACCATAAACAAGCCTATACTGTGTAATGCCACTAAATGTATAATATATCTCTTGTCCATCTTATTTTTCATATTTCACATTTCTACATATAACTTGGTATAGGTCATTTCCTTAAACTCTCAACACAATTCAGTGACTACTTGACCAACCAAAAATAATTCATAACAGCAATTCAGTGCTAAACGTTGTTACATATTTTTGGCTGTTGTTTTTGTTACCTCCTTACCGTTGTAATAAATGTTGGCTCTCGATTACGATTTATATGTGTAGCTTAATTTTCAAAAATTTTTAATACACGTTATTTGATGTGTTTACTATTATTAGTTGCAAGTATATAAAAAGTTGGTTGTTCCTCTGTTGAGAATTAAATTACCTTCTGGTGTCTACTAATGTTAATACGTAATCTATTCGTGAATCTTTTTATACACAAGTTACTGTTGTTGAGTGTGGAACTTGAGAGAGCATTCTTATATTATATTACAATAATAATCATATAATATACAACACACATGCATGCACAAAGTAATGCGAAGCAAAAATGATTTTTGGGTCAGATGAAGTTTGCTTGCAAGTTATCGAAGCGAATCCACGGTGAGTTTTAACATACACACATTTGTACTGCACTATATACTTCAAAAACTTCAATGCAAGTTTCAAGTACTTCAATGTACTTTTCTTGGGACAATTAGCTTGTTATATACTATGAACATTGTTGAAGAAGAAGATTCTTGATATGGTTTTTTTGAGAAGAAAAACTGCTTTATATTGTTGAAGAGGATGATAGCTATAAATAAAATCTAATTGAGAATTGAAGGATGTACTTTTGTATTATGCGTATATATGTATGTATGTGAATCCTGTATTTATTTACATACAAAGATAAGGTACAAGGGCGCATCTGTTGCTACTTGCAATTCTTTTTCCGTTATATTGACTTTTTGGCTTTTAGGTTATAAACAAATGCGTAAACAAGGTGAAGGCGTAAAGAAATTATAGTGTTGAGTGTGCTAGAATTATTTACGCGTGAAAATACTGCATTCAGAATTTGGTCTGCATTTCATATTATGCTCAATTCGGAAATATAGCTGTCAATTTACTCTTATAATTCCTTGTATCTTGTCCTTGCTTTATTTTGAGTAGGTTTGTATATATAATTTGTAGTTACAATCGTCAGTTGCATTTCCGTTGGTTTTTGGACTAATATAAATACCACAAGGATAAACGCAAAACGCAAACCACAGAAATTTAAGAAATGGAAATTGACAAATTATATATATATAAGATAGAATGAGAACTCTGAATAGAAAAACGAAAGAGATCAGAAAGTCTCATATCACGTCACCCTTAAATTTTTCTCTTAGTATTCTTCATTTGACAAAACCTTATCTCCTTTACTAAAGTCTATATTTATGATTATGTTGAATGCCTTATGCAGTTAGTAAAAAGACTATTCATAAAAAAAATGACACAAAGTCACTCTTACTCATGTATTATAGCATTTAGAAACCACTTGAAAGTTAACAACAATAAGTGAACAGATTTTGCTTTTATGACAGGATACATACATTTGTGACTTTTATAATATTGTTGTTGTAAGCATAGCAGAACTTTTTTGACACTTTGTGCACCCGTTACATTTGTCTTTTTTGGCTATACCACTATATCATTATTGTAACATTGTTGTCATTACTATATTTGCGTGAGGATTTTACATTCAAAATGTATATTCTTACTACTGTCTCAGCTTTCTCAAGTGTAATCGAATCACTCTCGCATAATGTACTTTACTGTGTATTGCATGCTGATGTGAGTGATTTTTGCTGAGACGTTTTTATTCTTGTATTGTTGAAAATGTATTTCTATGTTGACAAATGCTTATAGTATATATCTCTAGTGTCAAAGCCATATTACACTTGTATTGCATTAGAGACCAATTCGTCATGCTTTTCCCTTCTTTTCATACAATTTTTGACACAACTACTGTATATACAAGTCAAAGCTAAAGTCATTTATCTCTATACATCATTTTCACAATGAAAAAAATGTAGTGCGAATCAAATTGACTTACTGAACCAAATGTGATCAATGTGATCAAAAGTATAAAAAGATGTTATATACAGCAACACCTGCTGTGCGTAGCATTTACCTTCAGAAGATGTACAAATCAAACAAGAGTATACGTATAACCTAGAAACATTGAGTAATGTCTAAATTCTTCTTTTTTTACAAATCACACATAGGTTGAGAGTCAACAGGAGCCAACTAACAACGTACAACAAACAAAAAAGTCATTACCAAAGATAAAATGAGACTGTACAGATGAGAATTTAATATTAAAATCTTCTACTACTAATAAACAAAAAGTTCAACTTGAAATCATCATGGCTTCTTGGGAAATGCTAATAATTCTGGGTGTTGGCTTACTAACAGTACTACCGTTTAATATTGCTCATGCTAATAAATGTCCACCGCCAGAAGATATTATGCCATGCAGATGCAGAGGACGTAATGATCAAATTCAAGTCTGGTAAGTAACTCAACTTTTTTTTAGAATTTGCACTTCCGTACCTCATTTATCTTCAGCCTACATTAAAATGACAATACAAAAAGAACAGAGATGAAGACAATTTCCTTCTAATGAAGGCCTCTGTTTCTTTTTGACAGCCTTGTGTTCAATTGTTTGTGACATATTTCTTTTTCTTTTTCAGGTGCAGTCACAGTGACTTAGGTGAGTTTAGGAATTGCCAGTTGGAAATTTTGAAAATGCTTGTCCGGAATTGTTCGTCCTATGAAATGTTCTTCTCTTTAGTCATGAGGAACATGATAAATATGTCATGTTCTCACATAGTATCTGAATTAAGTTGGTATTTATCAAATTGAGTAAATGTTTTACAGCACAACAAGTCTAAACAACTACATCCTAGCCTAACCGAAATCTTTCAGTTACATACATCAACTCGTTATACGAACATTTCAAAGGACTGACAATTCTGACCGAGCAATTCAAGTTGTAACAAAATGAAATAAAGTATTACAGGAGCTTGGCTCTTACTTGACCATTATTGCATATCATATTTGTGTTATTCTTCACTTTTAGAACGAGTAAATGGTGCACTAGAAAACCTAATGAGACTTCGCAGCTTACCAGCAATTGATGAGCTCATTGTTGAAAATAATCGTATGCCTACGCTACCAGCCAGAGCATTTGGAGCTTTACAAATTGGAAGATTACTTCTTCGGTAAGAAATGATTAAGCACATTAGATAGTACTTTGAAAATATATTGTAATTACTTTATTTCTTTTTGTAGTAATAACGGACTAGAATCTGTATCAAGAAATGCATTTGCTGGATTAGAAGATTCTGTTGAAGAAATTTATATAGTTGAAGAGAAACTAGTCGATTTTCCATTTGATACTATTGAAAATTTGCGTAATCTTGAAGCATTTACTTTAGAGAAAACAAAAATTCGTCTATTACCAAGATTCAACGGACTAAATAGGCTTAAACATATTCGCATTGATGGTTCACACATTGTGAGTTTTCCTGTTGGTGCTTTTGCTCAAATGGCTAGTGTGAAACAGATCCATGTTGTCAACTCTAATCTTATTTCATTAGCGGAAGGAATTTTTGGACCCCTTGATAATTTACTTCTGGCCAACTTTAGTGGAAATCGTATTGATGTTATACAACGACGGTGTTTCGCTCTACTAAATAAGCTTGAGGTCAGATGAATATAATATGCATTTTACTATTATTATGTATAGAAATTATATGCACATTATTACACTTTACATATGCAAATAGAAAAAAAATATTATACAACTTGTACATATTATATTATAGTAGCCCACATAATGCATAATAGGATGCTCTTGTAATGCATCACTGCACATCTTCTTTACTAACAGAAATGCATAGCAAAAATATTATTAGAATGCTTATGACTACGTATATAGAGTAAATTGAAATTTTGCAATTAAAATTACAGTTTTTTGATTTTCATATAATTCTAAAATATTAATAATAAAACTTATAGGCATTCAAATATTTTCACTATTTCATTAAATTTATCTTATACAGTTGTTTCTTTAATCTAATATAAAAACTTTGATGAGTCTAATCAGTAAATTGCAATGTAAACGGCACTTTATAGAGAAGGAAGTAATCTTGTGTCCAGCTTACTATTAGAGAAAGCCATGAAAAAAATATATGATTATCAGTAGAAGTAGTGTAAGAATAGTGAAACTGTATATGGTACATATAAGTACTATTGAAGAAAACAAACTCAAAAAGAAACAATAATAAAGATAAGATTAGTTGTGAACAGCGGTACTTACTGTGAGAAGAAAATGCAATAACGCTTTATAAGTGTGCTTATGACTTGTTAGTACTAGTTAGTTATGGAGATTATCTTACAACTTCTTATACAGCAATTAGTGATGATAATTTCGTACATTTTTAGCTTTTAGAAAAACTTTCAAAGTAGATACAAACGAGAACTTCTCTTTTTTTCATTCTGTTTGCGGAGCGGATTGAAAGTTTTTTCTTCTTCTTTTCTTTTTATGTTTGTTTTTATGAGTAAAGGGTGGAGTATAGAGTCTATGCTATAAAGTATTATATTATAAGAGTGTACAGTCATTAAAAAATTTGATTGCAGTATTAGATAATAGTAGATAAAGATTAACTGAAGATGAGAGCTCTCTTGTTATATGTAACTGCATTCACCGGAATTCAAGTAATTAGCACCACAATAGTATGCAAAAATACAAGTGTGAAGAGAAGAGTAAAAAATTGTATGAAAGTAATGTTATGAGATTTACCTTGAGACTTTTAAATCACATAAAATTTTTAGCCAAGGTCTAATAAAATAATATGCCAAAATTTTTTTTTTTTGAAATTTT
>VCNE01004308.1:0-10402 GCA_009869805.1 Oncopodura yosiiana | reverse complement strand
ACTACCACCAAGAGATTTTCTCCAGCCTTTTTCTTTCTTTAGCATTAGATATAAGTATGCTATACTATCATATGAGTATATGAGCACAATTTGATTCTCTTGTAAGATTGTGTAGACAACTAGCACCAGTATCAATAGCAAGCATACACTTTTTTTCACTGACTTGTATGTTATTGTGACTCAATTCTCTCTCCTTGCTAAAAGATAGTTTTTCTGTATATATACTAATATATAGTGAGTAACTTACATGAATAGTTAAACTTGTTCTGGAGAAATGTTGATGGCCACTAGCGATTGGCCTCTACGCAATAAATCAAAGGTCCTTTGCCTTTTAGTGTTAGCTTCAATGCCTTTTAGAAAAGACATGGTCACAAGGATAGTAAGTAATGAAGAGTTATTGGCAACATCTACTGTCACTGTAGATAAGCTAATTATTGTAGGAAAGTTCTCCTTTTTTCTTGGGAATAGAGAGAAGTGAAATATGTTTTTTTTTCTTTCTAGACAGGCTAATCTTAAAGTGAAATTAAAATGTAACTTATTCTTTTTCCGAAAGAAAACTCTCACACACAGAAAAAAAGAAGAATTTCAGATCACGTATTATATTTACGTACAGGTCCAAACAAACTAAATGGAAACTGACAACGTATTAGACATTTCAGCCCACCAACAAAATGTATAACATATAGTATGTTATTGGCTTGATACACACATAGAATATCCAAAAATACTTCCGATTCAAAAAAAAACTTAAAGTAAAGTTTGGCAGGCTTTTATTTTTAGATCACCGACTCTTCTACTATTGATAGCGTTAGTTTAAAAAGTAACCTTTGAGCGTCTGTTTACAGTGTCCCTGTGTAACTGACTACCTCTTCCATTACACTTTCGCTACGCTCCTGTCAAAAAAATTGAACATGTGCTAAATTAATAGTCTTGTTAACATACATGAAATTGAAAAGACAACTAATTTCAATGCTATAAGGTTAAATGGTGAGCTTTATAATATTATATATTTCCGGCACTTTGAAGTAAAAGAAAAAGAGAGAAAAAACTAAGAAACTTTCTTGCTTCTTTTACAGATTTTTCTACATTTCTTGCCAAAGTAAACATCATATCTTTTTCTCTAACACTTGATGTGAAAGTTTTGACAAATTGATGAGAAATTGGATACGTCTGCAAGATTTTAGTAGTGGATTTTCTTTTAGAGACGTAGGTTTTTTTATCTAGTGAAATACGGTGAATTATGATGAAGGCAGGTGAAGACAATTTATTACTTACAGAAACACTCTTGAGCATTTTGAGTATAATAATCATTTTGCACCATATAAAATGCAACTCAGGTAGTAATAGACATTTTGAAATAACGTGATAGAAAGAAAAGAAGAAAAAAAAGAACCCAATTTCATATACTTACTTATGCTCTTTTTGTGTAGAAATAGCGTGTTTAACTGCCAACTATAAATATTTACAGGATTCTGAAATATTTTACTTGTGGGAAATAATCCAGTTATAATATTAGAGTAGTGTGCTGGTTGCACATGTTATGTAATATTTATGATATTTCTTGTACTTCAAGACTTGAACTTGTCAATGACAGAAGGGAAGGGAAAGAAGAAATTGTGTGTTGACAATCTCACATGTGCATTGGCAGCATTACATCATTTATGTGATAGACTCATATAAAACTTTCAAAGTTTTCTTTTACTATTACGACTTTTGAGTGCAGCCTGCACTCTTCACACAAAACGTAACAAGGACAAGTGCGAAGCATAAGAATATATAATAGAGTAGTACTATAAAGAAATATATATATTTAGCCGGTATATACTATAGAAGAAGAGATTGGAAAACTTTTTTGTGTCTTTCTTCAAACTGTGTCAAACTTGAAAAATACTCACTCTCGACTTTCACTCTATCTAAACTCTTAAACTTCTTTCTCTCTCACTTTTTTATTCTTGTATATTGCCCTATGTAGTAGATATTTATGTACAGTTTTATACTGTCTAAATTTAGTTTTATCTCAAAGCCCAGAGTACTACTATTATACAATACTTGAAAAAAGAGCAGTAAGTAAGCTTACTCTTGTAAGATGAAGAAATGATGAAGAAGGTATACAATTTTATTTTTTTATATTCTATGAACACCTCACAATTCACAGTTGGGCCAAACTCACATTTTTCTTCGTCTCTTTTGAAAGGAGGACTCTCGTAGTTTTTCTCTCAAACACGATAAAAGATGTAAAAAACGGAGCGTGTGAGAGAGTAAGAAGAAAAAATTCACTTTCACTTGTCGACTACTTGTACTATACAAAATTCTTTTTTGGGACTTTCTCCTCTCTCTTACACTTTGTTACAACTATAGACGTGCACTAAACTCTATAAGCATTTACCATGCCGTCAAAGTCACTCACAAAGTCCCAAAAAAAACTCAACTGCTACGAACGACTGTTCTCTCTCCAACGCTTGGAAAAGCACTGGAGTTCACTCGCTCCAGTTTTTTGTCTGTGAGACTCTTAGAGTCAGAAGAGAATCCTCCGATCTGACTTTTTTGTTTTCACTTCTGGCTTTTTAGGTGTATATATTGCTCACATAACATCACACTCACAATCTATATACTCTCAGGTATTTTCTGTTCTCTCGTGCTATCTTTTGCTTCCGTGTGCTAGTGGTCTTATATACATCCAAAAATATATCCATCTAGAGCTCTTTCAGTAATGATGGTATAAAACTCACCGACAAAAACTAGTTTTCTCTCTTCGCCTCTCTCTATCTATATATATCTGTCTATAGTAGTGTTTTTAGGAATGTGTAAACCTTAGAAGCATCGTATCTATGTAATGATATCGATCTGACACTCTGCATTTGCGTCACTGTTGTTGGAATAAGCATTAGTTGTTAGTTTTTTAAGCAGTTACTATCTTGTCAACAATTTTGAGCTCACTAAGCAAACACTAAAAGTGTTATGTAGATGAATAAAGAAGTGCGTAAGTCTTTAGGTTCTTGGAAGAGGAACGTGAGTATTCAAAACATTTAGACCGTGAGAGAAGGAAAGGAGAAGAGGAGCACTTTCACTTTCATTTGGCGTTTAGACATAAATCTATCCGAAAGTGAGCATCAGAGGTGCATGTGTCTAATTAGATTTTAGAAATTGCTAAAGGCATAAACGAAGCTAATTAGTGAGCAACTCANTTAGATTTTAGAAATTGCTAAAGGCATAAACGAAGCTAATTAGTGAGCAACTCAAGTAATTGAGTTAGAAATCCTGTCAGTCAGAGGAGTCAGAAGGAGAGAAGTGAAATGCATTGAGAAAGTAGGTTAAGTGTTAAATATATATGAGGTCATGTATACAGAGGAATTACAAGAGTGCGTGATTAAACATTTCATTTAAAAGTTTAAATATTAAAGTATTTTAATAGTAATTTCAATATTTTAGAATTATGTGCAAATGCTAGTGTAAGAGATATTTATGAGAAGAACAGGTAATAAAAGTTTAAAATGAAAAGGTTGCAAAAGTTATACAGAGAGTGAGAGAGATCATAGAATAAGAGACAGAGACACAACTTTCAACTTGAAAGTTTCACTTTCAATGTTCACCTCACTTGCTTTTACACGATGAGTCTCTCTCTTTTTAGTAGATTTCTCTCAGGTGTATATGTAATTTATCACATGCTATTTTAGGAGGTTTAGAGCTAGAGAGCAAAGTTCATCACAAAAGGTAGATCATACATAGTATATTTCACAAGCAGTGATCTGAAGAAGAACTTCTGAAACTATACTACTATTATATGCAGGAGAGAGAAGAGAAGAAGAAGAAGTTGTAGTAAGTAGCTTTAGTACAATAAAGTATAGTATAATATATAAATGATATGATACACTATAGTATTTTATATTGCACATTAAGTAGATTGTATAGTATATAGTATAGACACTCGTTTCACAGTTTGTGTCTCTGGAAGAACTATATGTATATATACACTTAAGTAATTTGTCACGGTGAGTGCCTTTCTACTAAAACAGTTTTGCAAGCTGGCAACTTTGTTGTATATATCCTCTTTCGTAACTTGTACTTTAGTTAGCAGGTTACATAGAAGATAACGAAGATAGGAATATAAATATGATGAGAAAAGCTTGAGTTGTTAAAAAAACGTAAAAAAGTAGCAGTGAAAAGTAACTGAGAGATTTTATATCGAGATAAACAGTTACAAAAAATATTCCTTGAATCAGCCAAAAGTACAAATTGCTACAAAAAGAATTGTTGAATTGAGCTGAATAAAAGAATCAGAAGGAGAGACGTTTTGCTTTCTTATCTTGTGTCGTCAAAGAAGGTAGATAGAATACTCAAAAAGACGAACAACTCTTTGATGTTTGTATAACGGAAATTCTTTACGTTCTCAATGATCTTCTTGTCGTCGTTTTCCTATGTTACCTGCCTCTCTCCAAGCTTGTTATGTATTGTGTACAAGTGTATTGTTATGCAAATTCTTCTTTTGAGTATGATACTGACGCTATACTTGCTATATATTGTGAATTGTTATATGTACAGGGGAAATCAACCAGCGAAATTTGCTATAGGTAAATTGCTATTGAGTATTGACTGAGTCGGTGAGAGGTTGAGACTACATTACATTATCACAGAAGATGAAGTGAAGTGTCAAATAAGTAAATAGTCTATGGTATCCTGGTGAGTGAATGATACAAAGTAGTTTGTTATGATGTTTGCCTCTATATGTTCATCTGAAAAATAGCTTCTCTTCAACGACTTTCTCTTCAGGCCAGATCAGACCTTTCACTCTACTTTCTCTCTCTCTTCTGTCCATGTTGCTATATTAGAGAAATGTTTTCGCTTGTTTTGGTTTTCAACATATGTTAAGCTTTGATACAAGTTACAGATGGCTAAAGAATATATACGTAGCTACGTGAGACATGAAGCTTAAGAGGGTCTTAGTATTCTCTACACATCTCCAAATGTAATTTTCTAAGAGAAGACACTATCTGAAAGTATAAAAGAAACAACAACAAAATGACTATATATGCGCATGATACACTTTCATATCATAGAGCTATCTCTTTTTGTCTTTTTCTAACGCATCATGTCACGTCTTAAGAAACTATAAGTAAATTTACTCAAAAACACATTTTCATATTCATACTCAAATTAGACTTTTCTTTTCGTTCTCTTTTACGCATAAAATAATATGAGTTTCATCTGAGCTCTTATTTTATTCTTGTGTCACGTAGACCAAAGTATTTAGAATTTTTTCCACACACTTCAATGCCTCATATTTGTGTCTTATAATACATTGCAAAACCCAAAGCGAATACGTAAGGGAGAAAGTATAAAGTCTTTTTCTAGTCAATTTTCAATGGATTTGCTCAACTCTATCTTTCTAAAAGTTCAGTAGTTGCTTTCTCTGCTCGTGTTATGTGTCCTCATAGTCATTTTCTAGTAGAAGAAAAAAATGTAGTGACACATAACACAGGAAACTAGTCAAAGTTATATTACGCAAACAAAACTGTAATGTTTTTTCTCTTTTAAAGTACATTGTCCTACAGAGTTTCAACTTGTAGATTGTTTTGTACATACATGTATAGTGTCTTCTTCCTAATGGAACATTGAAACGTGACCTGCAACTTGTATTCTCGATGGCATCTTTATTTTGTACATCTTTTTGACTGTTTGTTCTAGTTTCTCTCATGATGTTGATATTGTACATAGAGAGAAAGAGAGCTTAGCCTTTGCATACTAAAACCTAAGCCTAAACATGAATTTCCGCTTTTTCTCTATATAAAAGAAAAAGAGAGAGATTGTTGATATTGTATTATACATAGAGAGAAAGAGAGCTTAGCCTTTGCATACTAAAACCTAAGCCTAAACATGAATTTCCGCTTTTTCTCTATATAAAAGAAAGAGAGAGAGAGAGAAAAAAAAAATGCTACTTTCCCTCTAGGAAATGTAATGTGTAATAGTGAGAGTATTGACACCAAAGTCTCTAGAGAAGAAGAAGCTAAAGTATATAAGCTTTTTTCATATTTCATATTTTATATATAATACCCTGTAGCAAAAAAGCTATTCAACACACATTATAAGAAGAGAATGATGACAAGAAAGAACCTATAGGTAACATATATAGTGTAAAAAGAAATTTGAGCCTAGAGCTACAGATAGATTGGAATGATGAGAAGATGAAAACTGAAGATGAAATAAAATGATGGGAAATTGGGAGAAAGTAAAGAATGATGAAATGAAAAAAGATGAGATCTCTGGTTAGTTTTCAGTGACAGGTACACTAAGAAGATTCTACAAGATCATGACTCCTTCTTTAAAGAAGATATATAATGCGTTATGTAATCTGATATTTTTTCCTATAACTAAGCTTATGTTGTAACCTTGTATAGAGAGAGAGACCCGTGTTTGAAAAATTTGAGCAAGAACTGATGATTACTATCTCATCATATTCCGCTACTTGTACATTTACAATCTTCAGCTCCACTAGTACGTACTACTTTCATATCTTATTTCTACCCTCATTCCTTTTTACGAGTAAATTTCCCATTTTCTGATGAAACGAGATATTAGTACGTTTGATGTAACAAGGCGGTGAGCAAGAGAGATACAGGGCTCAGATAGAGTCATTTCATTAAATGACAAGCTTGCTCTTTTTGCTACCAGCATCAATTTCAACATTGACATTTACTCATGTTACATCACATCAACTGTTATTACATACTTTCGGTTCTCACATAGAGAAAATGTAATAATGAATGGGTCATGTTGACTTTGTACATGAACTAAACATCAAAAATAATAGGAAAAGGAGAGGCAACTAGTAAATATGTAGTAGTAACTTAGTGCGTAATTCTCATATATTTAATCTGTTTTTGCTGATACAACATATTTTATGGATGTTTATTCCTTTTGTACAATGTGTACATGTTAAAATGAAAGCACTGGTTAGTTCGCTAGCTTAGTGTAAAATCAACAGATCGAAGAGTATATGTAATCTAACTGGAAGGAGAAAATCCTTGTATCTAGTGGAGTTCAACACATATCTCACTCTACGGCTTCAAAGGAAAAACCACTGAAACCGCAGGCAAAACTCAGGATTAGAAGAACTCTCACAATATTAGCCTTCCGTTACAGAAGAAAGTATGTTAAAAGTTAAATAGTGTATGTTGATTGAACTTTCAAATAGTTTCTAAAAGTTTTATGCTTATAGACAGTAAATATGGAAATTTTTGCGTCCGAAATAAACATGTTGAATTTGCAATAAATTATTCAAGAATCTATCTTGTGAATTATAAATTCACTGCAGTTATACTAAAACAATGGAGAACTAGTGCATAAATGTTAGGCCAAATTATTATAGACAAAAGTGTAGTATAAGCATAAGAGAAAGAAATAAATTTTTTCTACGGTGAAATAAAAATTTAGACCAGCAGAGCACAAGAGGGAGGAACAGAGAGAGAGAACAAAATATGTAACACACTGTTGTTGCCATCAATCTCAAAACCACTAGCAAACTATCTATGTCATGCTATGCTCTCCAGACATAGCTCACTGAGCTGAACTATAAAAAATTATATAATGTAGATATATTATATTATATTCCTTTTCTCTCTCGCTATTGTAAAATGGTATATCCTATATAATAATATACGCATATATTTATATATTGAAAAGAAAACGTGTGTTGCATGTATTGCAGCATGAAGATAAAAACACTATAAAAACGACGTGGCCTGCTCCTGCTAGTGACACCAACAAACATGACTTTTGACTATTATGGGTCTCTAACTCTGCCTCTTCCATGTGTGTATACAACAATTTGTATGGTCTAATTCCAAATTGAATTACATATTATATAATATATGTCTGTGTACACACACACACATTACATAATATCATCGTCGGGTAATAGTAATAATCATCAAAATAAGAGTCACTTCTATATAGCTTCTCTAATATTTATTGTAACATTCCATAAAGACGTAAAAGAGTGAATGAGAATTATATAGTAGAGCTGGAACAACACCAGAAAACATTACATCGATCATACTGATGTGTGTACTAATATGTGTGTATTACTCTATACTATAGAATGAGATTGAAAGTAAAAGTCACTAGAGCATTTTTACTAAGTGTTTTCAATCGCTGAATTTCCATTATTTTAAATTGTCTAATACTCTCAAAGTGTTACTACTACACTAGTACATACATTATATCTCAACCTACACGGAACGTGTAGCAAAGCAATTTTAGAAAAAGTGGATTAGATCGTGAAATAGATTTAAAACGTTGTCTTTTTTATCCTATGGCAAGCATTACTAGGTTAAAACTTTCCTTGCACTTGTTCGATGGAGTGTAACTAGTGAAGTAAAGTATAAAACTTGGACCAAGCCAACAAATAAAATGTTGGATACAAACATTTAGTAGAGCTTTAAAAAAACTTTAGTATCCAAACTTTTTCTTTATTGTTCAGTCGTGCTCATTAGAATAGTTACAAATTACACTTTTAATACTATTTCTCTCTCATTAGTACCACACACATTCAATATGGACTACTATAGTAGAAAACTAAGTACTAGGTCAACCAAGTTATGCCAACTGTTGTAACGTGATATGTATCTTACTCTTCTAATATTATATTTTATGTATTACAACATGCAATGCCCACGCACTACATCATTACCATTGTCATTCTACATTCCACTGTTGTGTATCAGGCTCGTATATTTTGTCTCTAAAAATATACAACATTCTTTAGCCAATTCAAATAGCATCCTAATGAATGAAGACAGGCAAAGAAAGTT
Source organism: Oncopodura yosiiana (assembly GCA_009869805.1). Lineage (NCBI taxonomy): Eukaryota > Metazoa > Arthropoda > Collembola > Entomobryomorpha > Oncopoduridae > Oncopodura > Oncopodura yosiiana. Next base: position 1,595 of record VCNE01004308.1, on the reverse strand, counting down.
GAAGGTGACAAAGTTATATTTTTAGGCTAATTGGACATACATACATAACCATCTTTTCCAACTTTTATACATATATATAATATTGTGTACGTACTTGAGCATCATAACGGCATATGTTGTCTTTTAAAGCTATTTTTATTAGCACTTTTTATGTCTTATTTTGATACTTTTAAAACTGACATTGCGTATATATACACATTCTAATAAAAAAAGTAATCTGAAGTGTATAATAAAGCATTTTAGTAATGTTTACTTTATTAGAAAAAAGATGAGGGAGCAGGTGGAGTCGTATTTGAGTGAAGATAGTTGAAAACAAATTTTGAGAGTGACATGAGAGGTGATAAAGGTGAAGCGTTCATCGACCTAATACAACTTTAACCACAAAAAGTAAATTTAGACAATTTTAGATTTCTCTCTCTCTCTAGACTTTTTATATTTATATTAAATAAACACATATACTATGACAGATGACCGCATAAATTTTAAGTCACGTTGAAAAAAATATAAATTGATATAAATTCACTTGTGTTGTTTCAACATCATAAATTCTTGGGTAAAATTTATGACTTGATTACTTTTTATTTTTTTATGAAATTGAAAATTGCGTTTGTCGATTAGCTTCGTCGCCTTCCTCATTCTCTATGTAATGACGCAAGTAGAAATTTCAACAACTTTCCATTTAGTGGTATAGAGAGGTATTATACGCATTCCTTTTGCAAAAATTGGTGCATTACTCTAATCTTATAAATAGTACGACTCAGATCAAAATATCATTTTATCAAATCTAAACTTATCCTCATATACCCATCGATACGTTCACACTTCCTTTTTGCTTCTGTAAACATCGTCCCGTTCCAATAAACGTGAGAAGCTCTTTAGAGTCGTCTGCTGTTGCTGGAGAACTAAACTCATGAATCACTGTGACTCATCACCAAGAGATCTTCTTGTGCAAAAGCATTTCATATCTTCTTCTCAAAAGTGTAAATATTTATTTACACGTACACTCACTTTTACACACATGCATTTGGCAAAATTTCAAAAAAAAAATTCTTACTACTTTAAACATAATGGTCGGTATAGTATGTGAAGTTTTCTAAAGTCTAAATGAAAAGGTTGTGTTGTTGTGAACCATCAGCAAAGTGTCGTTGAGTCGTCATCGTTGTAAAATGTTAAAAATATGTTGAGTACTTTGAATGAAAAGGTAGTAAAGTGATGAAAGATATGTAATAGTGTTCTCGCATCTTTTCTACTATGAAAAGGAAATATTGATGAATGAAAGCGTAGGCTACATTTTCTATTACTGTATAAGAACATTGTGTATTACAACCTGTAAGTAAAGTTACATTAGAGATATTTTTGGAAGGTCAAGTGTGAACTGAATGATGAAAGAAAAAAGCTTTTGGAAAAAGAAGGAAGTTTGTATTATGATGATGCTATATACACATATTATATTGCTGTTGGCTGATGGCTTAGTATAGGGAAGTAATGTCAAACTTCGGCATTGAGATTTTTCGTAAAAGCTTTTCAAGAGAAATGTATTATAAAGAATTCAATACGTAGACTTCTTTTCACATCATATTGACTGACATTTATGA
>VCNE01004307.1:0-19601 GCA_009869805.1 Oncopodura yosiiana | reverse complement strand
AAAGCTAATAGTAGTATTGGTTGGCTACCACTTGTCAGTTTGATGGTTTTCATCATTTCCTTTTCTGTTAGCTATATGGCCCAATTCCATGAATGTTATTAGGAGAGATTTTACCATCAAATGTCAAAGGAATGGCTGGTTCTGTTAATGCAATGTTTAATTGGTTCTTGGCATTTAGTTGAACAAACTTCTTATCCTCATATCAAGAAGGAGGAGAAATATCTGAAGAAAATTATCAAATAATAATTCAGCTCAAGATTCAATTTGAATTAAATTAAGTGTATGTCGGGATGCCACCGCGCACCGACTATGAAGAACAGGTTCTTTCTGCTATCTCACAGATTTAGTCACATCAACTGAAATAATTGTCTTCGCTATAATGAGACTGCCGACTGCATTCTGATAAAATTCTTTCTCATTTAACTCCAAAGATGCACAACAAAAGCGAGGGACAAACAAAATCAGCTGAGCAGAAAAAAGTTCTAGAAGAAAAAAATTTGTTTTCTATTTAATCCATATTTTCAAAACTTTCCAAAATGTCAAGTGATGGAAAAGAAGAAGAGAGAACTGTTGAAAAAGTCTCAACAAGAAAAGTAATTAGTGGAAATCCACTTTTATTCAATGAGGTAACTTTACACATTTTTAATTTTGTAATGTCATCAAGAATTTTGTTAATCTTAACGACCAAAATTATTTTTACTTATATTAACACAACAGATAATTGAAATTGTATTTCAACATTTGGACCATTTCGACTTGGCATCATGTCGTCTCGTCTGTGAAACTTGGAAATTGGAAGCAACTCCTTACTACAAACTCAAATCTCAAATCACTTTTCCAATTCGTAGTCACTTTTTCGACTATGACAATAAAGCCAATGAGGCTATGTTGGACTACAGCTCAAAAGTGTCATTGTTGCCTGTTGATACCATCAAAATTTCAAAGTCCCATGAATTTGCTCTTTTTCAACAAGAACATCATGAACAAATGATCCGCTTGACTCAGCTCTACTCTCAAGCTATTTCATCAATGTCTTTTTCCGAATATGACGTAGATTTCAACATTTTGAGCAAAATTACTGAGCCATTGGTAGGTTCCGATGTCAAAGTTGAACTATATCTCTATTTCTCAAAATATTACCAACAATCACGATATTGTACTGGTACTGTTGCTATTTCTCTACCAAATTTGAGCAAATTAAATATCGTCATTTCTCGGGATGAGCAGTTTTCATTGTTTAAATTGTTGTTGGAAGCTTCTCCGCAATTAGAATGGTTAACTCTTGGAGCAAACCTAACTGTCCAACATCCTGAGCAACTTTTTACTAAGATTATGGAAGCCAAAGGAAATATTTATATTTTAAGAGGTGCAACAGTCTATGGCAACAATTGGGCTTTTAAATTAGCCAATAAATATGATGATGGATTGAGATTAGAAGAATTAAATATTGTTGACCGTTGTTATCGAGATGATTTTGATCAAGACTATTTTCCAAATGATGAGCCTGAATATTACTATAATGAAGTTACTGATGAATATTCTGAAGAGCCTGATGAATATTTTGATGGAGCTCTGACAACTTTATTGAAAACGTTTCATGAGAGTTTGGTAACTTTGGATATTTATCGACGAAGTGATGATGGACCATTTGTAACTCATTTGGATGATGTCCAGTTTCCAGCAATGAAGAAAATTGTTCTTGAGAGTTGTGAATTGCCTTTTGATAAAGAGCAAGCTCCAAATGCTGAAGTGGAATTTGTCTAGTGGATTTTTATATATTTTTGATATTATTATTCTTTTATAAATATTAATTTTAGTAGATCAATGTTTTTTTTCAAATGTTTAATTCAATTTATTAATTCAGAAGTGTTAGATATAATTTTTTCAGTGTTATTTACTAGATTTGCTGTGAAAGTGAAGGAATATTGTTACGTGTTTAATTCTATCACTACTTTTTTGTTAAACAACCAAATTCCATTTTGGAATGTAAGAATGTTGAATTTCTTTAAATTAATTTAGTATTTAATAGTCTTAATCTAATTAATTTCAATTTAATTTAGATTCCATTTGGTAGATAATAAATAAAGTGAGATAGTCCTTAATGATGATAATGTATTTGTTGGAGAGTCAAAATATATATGTTGAAATCAAGATAATAAAGTAACTAATTAAAATAATTAATAGTAGCTGTTGCCGTACTTATTTCTCAAATGATGTGTTTTGAAACCTAATAATTCATTTACTTACATTAACATTACAAACCTTTATGAAAAAAAGTCAAAAGTTTAATCAGGTTTCACAGGAGAATTATTTATTGTTCCTAAAGTTGACATTAAAATAATTACCTACAAAATTAATTTATATATTTATAAGCTCACTATATATATATATATATTATAATAGATTGAATGAGCACATTATGTAATTAGTAGTATACACTTCAAAATATACATTCATTACAAGTTAAATTAAGCTCTTGACATTTTTACAATAGCATATACAAACTCTGCATACTAATTCTAATATCTTAATAATTTTTTCATCTCACATCTCACATTATTATAATTGTCTCATATTTTCTTGACTTTTATTTTCTTGATTTAACAACATTCATTCCTTGCCTAAAAACTTACTTAGTTTCCATTCCACTTTCGCTTTACTTTGGAGCCTGCTCTTTCTCAAAAGGCAATTTGCAATTCACTAGTGTAATTTTCTCAGCTCTGGGAATTTTATCTTTTGTAATAGTCCATATTCATATATGAATTTCAGACGTTAGTCACATAGTGAGCCGAGCCGTGGTATAGAACGAGTTGGATCAAATTTCTAACATGGAAGAGTTTTACCAGTTTTATAATCAAATGATAGCCTCAGCAAGATTTTACTCACATCCACAAATTAGAGATCAACTTTTTAGTCTACAATTTCATCAACATCATTTAGACTATCAACAAGAAGAGACATTGGATGAGAATGAGAACAACAATGTGGACGATGAGATAGAACATAGCACCTCTAATTTAGAGGTAGAAGTACAACAAAACTGACATTAACATTTCCAAAGAAATAAAACCAAGTAAGAAAACCCTCAATCACAAAAGGAGAAGGCAAAGGAAAGCAGCAATGAAACTAATTGAGAGCAAGACTGATGAATTTGGTAAATTATCCAACTTAATAAAATTGTATTAGAGAATTGTTCACTAATTTAGTTAGTTTTTATTATTAAAGATTTGGCCAATGCTCTGAAATAACGAGAAAACTTCATCATGATGGCTAATTTAAAATATTCCCATTGATTTACTTTTGCATAATCATGAAAAAAGAGAGGTTAGGTTAGGTTAGTCACTTTCTCACAGTGCCCACAGTCTCAAAATCAGCGGCTACCAATTCTTCTCAAAAATCAAAGACAACAACAGCTGAAAAGATTTCCAGAAAAATAATTATGTTCCTTAATTAATTATCTCTCAACATGTTCTACGGTTGTCACTCTTGTAAGACGTATTTTACTGTTATTGATAAATTATTACGTCACACATTTGAAAGTCATCCATCATGTGCTTCTTCAACACTTTCAACAAAAGTCAAAAACTCCAAATCCAGCAAATCATCTTCTGCTCCACTTCCTTCTTGGAATGATGACAACATAGGTAACAAACACTTTCATTAACAAAACTCATCCACATCAAATTAATTAGCACTAATTACGTAACATCTTAATACACTATTTCAGAATTGCTACCATTATCACACCGAAAAGATATTGTCGAGCCTAAAATCCAAGTGGACAACCTTCATCTCTATACAATTACTATCGATGTATTGACAACTCTCCAGCTGCCATTGACATCGTCATCACTAATTAATAGCAATATAATTAAAGAACAAAATGGACAACCATGTTCCAGCAATCAAATTGATAATCCCTCAACTGTTGAGCAGCCACCAATAAAAAATAATGTCACTGAAGAAATTCAACAATGTGGACAAGAAAATGATGATGAAGAAATGGATTATAATGTCACACTATCACCATACTCAACTAGTGACGTCACTGATGACTACATTATTAAATTAGAAGTTGACACAAGTAGCAGCAAAGATGCCAACTTTTCTTCAATTGACAATATTCCTGCTGACGACATTAAAATTCCAACTGTACATAAATTAGAAGATGGTCACCACCAACAACTTTTAAATGTCACTGAGGATCAGCAAATGATGGACACTGACGACAGCAACAATTTGCCACCGTCTGACTGCACTGAAGTCTTTACAACAGTGGCTAAATTGACTTATCACCAAAAACATCAACATGCCATCAATTCAGAATCTAGGCCAGAAAAAATATCCACCAGTATAAACCATCAACCAATAGAAATACTAGATTCATATTTATGTGACCACTGTGCTCAAGTATTCACAACAGTCATTGAATTCTCTCAACATAAGAATCAATGTCTTCCACCAATTACCAACAATTTAGAATCTTCACCATTGCCACCAGAAACATTGAACTGTGACTTGTTCTCAACACAACTCTTTCATAAGCCAATTACTCAAGAATTTGTCAGCTCACTCTATCACTGCGAGCAATGTCTCAAGTTTTCATTCCATGACACAGACACTTTGAAATGTCACCAGCTCGTTTACCATCCAATTTCAACAGAAATTCAATGTGACACTTGCTCCAAAAAATTCCACAAGGCTATTGCTACTATTGAAGTAATGAGAAAACATCGCTCAACTCATTTCGATGAGAAATTCACATGTGACTTATGTCGAAAGGATTTTAGCAGCTCCACTGTTTTACAAGAGCATCAAAGAACTCATGCTAATCAGAATTTCTGGCAATGTGAGAAATGTTGTACGAAATTCTTATACCATGATCATTTTAAAATTCATATTAGTCGTGATTACTGTAAAGAGGAAATGGAAAAGATAAAAGAGGAAGCTCAGATGTGTCACTTTTGTCCCAGAAAGTTTCGATATTCTCACCATCTTCAAAGACATATTTTACGTGAGCATGATGATAGTGGATCTCATCCTTGCTCTCATTGTGGACAAATATTTCTTAATGTTGTATCGTTAAAGAAACATGTCAAGATGACACATAAGGAAAGTCAAATGTGTGATCAGTGCTCAGCAATTTTGAAGAGTAAAGATAGTCTAAGAAGACATATTAAGGGTGTTCATAAAAATATTAGAAAATGGAAATGTTCTGGTGATGGTTGTGACAAGAGTTTTCACCAGAAAAAGTCTTTAGATCTTCATATTATGATAGTCCATGAGAATCGAGAGAAAAGTTTCAAATGTCAAGTGCCTAATTGCAATTTTAGCTTTTATGATAATGCAAGACTTCAAAGACACATTTTGGAGATTCATGATGAAACTGTGGAGAAAAAGCACAGTTGTGACCAATGTTCTAGACGATTCTACAGAAAAAATGATTTGATTCATCATCAAAAGAGTCATAAAGGTTTCCAATGTGGAATGTGTTGTTGGAAGTTTCATAAATTGGAGAATTTTGAAGAGCATCAGAGAAAGCATGAGAAAGTTGGAACTCGATGGCAATGTTCGGATTGTAAAATTTGCTATACTAGACAGCAGAGTTTGAGGAGACATTATCCAAATTGTAGAGCAAGACTGAGTAAAAATTGTTGAGTAAAGAGAGAGATTTATAATTGGAGTAAAATGGTGTTTTTTAACTTGAGAGGTTTCTGACTGTAGTTGCTACTGTGCATCTTTCCTAAATATATTTTTAAGATTTTATTGTGTTATACAATGCATAATTAATTAATTGCTGTAATTAATGAAATAATTATGCTACCTGCAAATTAAAAGATATCACATAATCTAATATTATAAGTTTTAAGTTGAAACTCAACAATTTTAATTTCTTCTCTCACTTATTCTGTCATCTTACAAACATACGTACAATTTGCAATGGTAGCAACGTCTGCACTACTTGTCATCGTGTTCTCAATGTATTTGCTAAAAATTAAAATCTACACTGGAGAAATCATTAGTAGACTAATGGCCATAAGTTCGAGACAAGATTGAAGCAAGATTTCATTTTTGGATCTAATTCTGATATTCTGTTTTGGACTAGTTGTCTCAATTCAATATGAATAAAACTTCCGACTAGAAATGCTACTACCACCACCTCTAAAGATATTTGAAGATCTTCATCAAGTCGCAGATCACGGCTACAAGATTTGTGTCACAAGTAATCATATGGCTTTTAATTCCAGTGCTTTCGCTCGTAAATATTTCGACATGGAAGGAAATGTAATTCACATGCCGGAATATGAATGTCCTATAATTCCTCCTGATAATAAAAAATTGGCAGTGATGGTTATATTGAGTTTTACACATATAGTCATAAAATTAGAGCCTTTGAACAGAAGGAAGTTTGCCATTGGACGAAGAAGGGATTTAGAGATGAGACAATGTCGATAGTTTTCTATCATAATTTTAAAGGAATTTTTGCAGGGGAAATGAATTTAGCTGGACAGGATGGACTTGTAGAACTGTGGAAGAAATTGCCATGCTGCTTTGGGGAATTGAGAGGAATTTGTATAAGGTGATAATTTATAAGAAAAATTTACCAAAAAAATTTATTACTACGAGTTCTGTGTTATTCCAAAGCTTATATGTTAGATTGTTTTTTGCTGCTTTGATAGGGACGATTATTGTATTTATTTTTGAATGCTGCTTTAGCACAAGTAGATATGAGGAATGATGCAATAATTATTCCTATTTATTATGTTAAGTATTTACAGAAATATAATTTAGGCTAATATAATATATCATACAGTATACATCTTCATTCTAAGAAACTTTTTGTTGAATTAATTTTGCACAATTCTGCACTATTGACTTTACATAACATTTTATTTTTATTTTTCATGAATTTTATTCATATGGATTGGAAACTCGCTAGACTTTCATTTGTGAAATCACATAATAGTCATTAATTAATTTTATCTCCTGTGCAACATTTCTTATGTTTACGAAGACCTGTAGAGTTGACAAAATCCTTCACACAATGTGTACACTTAAATGGTTTCTCTCCTGTGTGAGTTCTCAGATGACCAGTAAGGTTAGCCCGTCGAGCTGATGCAAAATTGTAATATGTGCATTTGAATGGCTTTTCTCCTGTGTGAATTCTAAGATGTTTTGTAAGGTGACTTTTGACAACAAAAGATTTGTCACAGTGTTGACATTTGTATAACTTTTCTCCAACGTGTCGTTTACAATGTGTTTTAAGATTACTAGAAGTCGTGGCTGCGTAGTCACAGTATTCACATTTGAATGGTTTCTCTAAAGTATGCGTCAATATATGAACTCTGAGATTTTTTGCGTTAGCTGTCACGAAGTCACAATTTGAACATTTAAACGGCTTTTCACCTGTATGAGTTCTCAGGTGTTTATTTAGGTCGCTAGAATGATGGCATGAGTATTCACAATACAAACATTTGAAGTGTTTCTCTTGTGTGTGAGTTGCAAAGTGTACTTTGAGAGAAGATGAAACTGAAAAAGATTTCTCACACTGAGAACATTTGAAAGGCCTCTCTCCATTGTGAGTTCTCAAATGAATGTTTAAACAACTTCCGGTAGTAGATGCGTAATTACAAAATTTACATTTGAATGGCGTTTCTCCAGTGTGAATTCTGATATGTCTGTTCAAGTTGCTACGATGAGAAAAGACCTTCTCACAAGATGAACATTTAAATGGCTTCTCTCCAGTGTGAATTCTAACATGCTTAGCTAGCTGGCTTCTGGTGCCAAAGCTTTTGCCACAATAAGCACAACTAAATGGTTTTTCTCCAGTATGAGTTCTGAGATGTCTCTTTAGTTCATCTAAACTTTTACAAGAAAATTCACAATCATTGTTTTCACATTTGAACAGTTTTTCTCCTGTGTGAATTGCAATATGACGATTCAGATGACCTGATGTTGCAAAACATTTATGGCATTGAGTACACTGAAATGGCTTTTCTCCTGAGTGAATTCTTAAATGTCTTTTCAGGTCACTGTTATTGCTAAAGGCTTGATTACAATGAGTGCATTTGAATGGCCTCTCTCCTGTGTGAGTTCTGAGATGTACTGTCAAATGGCTTTTAGATTTAGCAGAATAACTGCAGTATGCACACTCATTCATTTTTACAATTTTACACTTATTTCTGCCAACTACTTTAAAATTGTCAATGTGTGGTGGACGTAATGCAAATCCTAAAGAAATAGTTGAAATAGAATTACAATTGACTTCTTCATTAAATATTGCTGTATTATCGTACTTTACTCACCAAACAAAACTGAACGTAATATATTTCTCTTTTAGTGGGTGTTAACCAATGTTAAAATATTTAATTAGTTTGAAAACCAATACTAGTATGCAATAGATTGTAGAAAAGTTGTGTCAGTTTTGAGTTAAAATATTTCTAAAACTTTATGGACACTGCTTATTCTGTTGAAGATTTTTCTGTCGCCTCCAATGCTTCAGTTTTTTTCACTAAGGACGCCGAGCCAAGAAAAAAGCCACAGGAAATGCCTGTAGGCACTTTTTGCCTCTACCATTTAAGATCTGCTGCTATAAACTAAAACCCCTTCACTATAGTCCCCTTGGCCATTCATTGTGAGTTATAATGTTTACTAGTGAAACTGTAAGAGATATGAAACAAGAACCTCTAATATGCAAAACGGAGTATAAACAGAGGCAGCTCTTTTCTAATTTATTCAACAAAAATGAATTACCTAACTATGCATATCCTCAATTAATAAAATAATTATGCTACCTACAAATCAAAAGACATCAGAAAATCTAAAGTGAAACTCTACAATTAATTTTAATTTTTTTCTCTCACTTATTCTCTCTTCTCACAAATATACAATTTGCAAAGCTTACAAATCATTATAAAAATCACATGCCTCTCATATCATCTATTAACAATATAATTATCTCTACTCTTAAAATAATTAATTACATTAACTTTAGCTCAATTTGTCACTATAGAGTAATTATTCAGTCTTTATCAGGCACAGCTCCAGTATTAGTTGACATCGCCAGAGCTCCAGCAATATCTTCCTGTGTTGTTTTCAGTCTCTTCAGAATCAACTCAGCAATAGCCTTTTGAGTTTTTCTCTCCAGCTTCTCCAGTTTTGGTGCCAAATCTCTCTTGAAGTCCCAATCTACTTTCTTTGGTGCCAGCGTCGTCAAGTCCTAAAATAAAATAATAACAATTTTAATAACCAAATTAAAAATCCAACAACTTCATATTATGATTCCTGTGACTTAAATAGTAAAATATTCCTTCTAAGAAATACATTGCTGGAATTATTTTAAATCAACTAATTAAAATTAGTTCAACTTTTTGACAACTGGTTCAAAAAAATATTGAAGACTTGAGACAAAATGTAGCTTAGCCTTTTAATTTCTTCTGGAAGAAAATAAATAGTAAAAGTTTAATTAAGTCTAATTATTAAAAAACTGACCACATCATCAAAGAGAGTTTTGACATTGCCCTGCTCCAGAGTATCAACAATTTCTGGCTCAATGTCAATCAGTTTTGCTGTAGACACTGCGTCACTCTTCAGAGTTTCTGAGTTGGGTCAATAACTTCTAAACATTTACCTACAAAAATTAAAAGAACCACCAGCAGTAATTAATCTACTCTTGTTGAAATTAGTAATACTAATTAAATGCAACCTACTTTGGTAAAGAGAGATCAATTTTGTTCTGCTCCAAACCTCTGGCTCAGCTCTTTGTAATTTCTGACAAAGTTGTCTCAATCTCTCTTTTCTTTTGCAAGCCTCTTCTTCTAATTGTCCAACGCCTAAATCTTCTTCTTCCATTCCTAACGACTCTTGAGGAAGTTCCAATGACTCATCTTCACTACCATAATTAATCATTCAAATAGAAATTAGCCAATTAAAGTCAAATGGCTGTTGGACACTGCTGGTTTAGCAATTACAAAAGTGAAAAATTCCTATGCTTCCATTGCAAATTGTTAAATTGGAAGAGATAGTCAAATTGATTTCTGCTCATGAGAAAAATTATGGATTGCCGACTCACATTGAATTATTTTATTCAAACTGTGTACAGTTGTAGATATGATAGATATATGATAACAAGACGAAGGAATAATAATAAATATTGAAAATGGGTTACATAATTCTCTGCCAATATTAAATGCAAGAGTTCAATATGTCACCAACAGTTATAAAATTGCTTATAAAATGTAATCAACACAAAATCATCATTTTTTCATCATCCCTGAATTTTTTATTTCAAATTGCTCTTCCAAAAACTCACAATATTGACACATTGCATTTTTTTACAATCTCCTGAATTTTTCTTCTTACTCTTTACATTATTTATTTTTTTTAATACAAACAGTTTAAAAAGGACTTGACACTATTTTATTTTTGCACTTGAGAGAGTACATTAGCCAGCTTAACTTATATACAATTTAGTAGTTAGTGCCAATTACAATTAATAATTTCATTTGAATTTAGTAGTGCTTAGATTTAAGGCACGAAGCCTACGACTTCTGACGAACATTTTTTCTACTCATTGGTGGCATCGCAGATATTTAATTTAACAACTTTATTTCTTAGTAGAGTTTGTCTTGTGCGTTTTGTGACTCACAGAGTAAAAGTTGAGTTGCGGCTGAACTTATTTTTTTGTCACATTGAATTACATTTACATTACATCTTTTATGGTACATAAAAAGCTACTTTATAACAATAATATTAACGAGTTTATTATATAACAATGTAAACAATGCAGTAGTTACACTTTTGCATATATGTACAATAATTAAGGGTGATCATTGACTTGGTGATTTACTTTGGTCACCAAGCGTCAGTGTAGCGAATATCAACTTCTTTTAAAGCTGGAAGTTTAGCTTTGAGTTTCTCGTATGTTGTTGCACTCAAGTTGGTAGAATTCAAATTTAGCTTCCGAAGATTTGTCAAGTCTGCAATTAAAAATACATTATTATTAGTAGATGGCCAAATAATCTGGAAGTTTAGCTTTGAGTTTCTCGTATGTTGTTGCACTCAAGTTGGTAGAATTCAAATTTAGCTTCCGAAGATTTGTCAAGTCTGCAATTAAAAATACATTATTAGTAGGTGGTCAAATAATTTAAGCTACCGTAAAACTTATTATTTAAAGAGAAAACTCACTAGTGAGAGAGAGGAGTCCTTGATCGGTGACGTGAGTCTCACACAAATTGAGAACTTGAAGATTTGGTAGATGCTCCGCTATAATTTGAAGTCCAGTGTCACCAAACTGTAAATAAAAATAGTATTACTTCATGTTTATTAAGATACCGTAAGTCTTCTAATAGTAAGCCAACTCTAAGAAAAGTCTATTCCTATAATTTTATACGAGCCAGGCTACTACTAGAAGATTTATGCTAGACATTTTTCTATAAATAAGTGCTGAATGAACTTCTTATAGGCTAACATCTGTTCTTTAGAATATATTTAAGAATATTATTCTCTTTCATGAAAGTGAGCAATTCAAAACTACCGTAAAGCTTCTAATAGCAGCCGCATGTTAAACTATAGTGTCTAATATATTATTAAATGGAAAGCTCAATTTAAAATTCTGGAAGTAAGATTCTCGGCTACTATTACAAGTTTTATGGTAGACTTAAAGCTCCCAGAAGATCTTGAAATAAAATAAAATGTGCCTAATGGGCTTTTCATGCTCACATCAGAAAACTGAATATGATCCATCTCTTCTCTCTCTCTATTCTTTCCCCCATTTGCATACACATTACTAAGCTCTTAGACTCAACTCGTCCTCTGTGACACTTTAGACTTTATTGTGAGCATTTTTTTCTTCTCTCTCTCTTCTTTTTTTATACAAAATTGTACGTGTGGCCTGTGGACTAGAATACAAATATAAAAAAAGAAATGCAAACGGACATAAGTTTAAGACGAGAAGCATTTTATTTTCTGAGAAATGCGACGGAATCACTTTTATGACATTTCTACCATCGTCAGCGAAAAATCCGCTCTCTCTTGCTCATAGTCGAATCTACATTTCTTCATGAAGACAAATACCGTAAAATTCTTAATATGAACTGAGCTCTATTGACACTGAAGTCTAGTAGAAGAATTCTAGCTGGTGATACTATTAAAGTTTACGGTAGTCATAAAGTGTGTCGTCTCATTTCGTAAGAGACAAAATAAAACGAAGCATATAAAATGGTTTTATGAAATACGCAAATAAAAATATTAGCGTCCTCTGAAAGAAAAATCTAGAGCATGAGAAATTGTACCGTAAAACGTCTAATAGTAGCTCACTTTTTAACGTTAGACAGCTTTAGTCGTGTAATATAAATTGAAGCTATAAAGGTTTTGCGGTAGCTTCATAAGTTTCTTTTTTACTTTCGACAAGATGCGAGTAATTCAATTAGATGATCAACTTAAGCATAAAAACATATTTACTTTAAGAAACGACAAATGTAAAGACAACTCCGCCCACATGGGAAAATAAATAGAAAGCTTTTCTCCAGGAAAGGCCAGTAAAAAATTTCTTAATGCCTCACAGCATTTAACTATAGAATTTCAAATGGCTCAGTGAAAAGCCAATTAAAAGCAGGAAACTGAGTGATAGAAAATTAATTCCCATAAGAAATCAATTGCGACTCACATTTAGCATCTGAGGTTGAATTTTCATAAGGAATTAATATAGAAAAATTACAAAATGAGTCATTCCTGCTAAAGACTACAAAAGTAAATACTGGAAAGAGTTCTTAAGAAACTGGAGCTGTGCTCCAATGAATTTTTGTCATAAGAAAACATAAAAAAGTTTTTTCTAAATTCTCTCATGAAAGAAGGAGAAAAGAGTGTCATAAACAATTTATGATGATAATATTGTGAAGAACGCGCCTTCCGCATTAGCTCTTTTCTATTACTCTGTTTCTACGTGCTTTACAACTTTTCAAAAGTTGAGTCGTACTTAGTTCCACAACTACTAAATATATTATGAATTACATATCATGTTATTGCTACCATATTTTGGTGCATATGTAATTCCTTGTGGGAAAGTCAAGTGGATGTGAAAGAGCTATTTCAATTCACCCATTCAAAACGAAACTTTCTCCACAGGGAAAGTGAAGTAGGCAAACTTTCTACTTAAGTGTTGTAAACTACCGTAAAACTTTTGATAGCATCTTGAGCTTAGAAAATTTACGGTAATTTAACTCAGTACTGTTTTAGCAAGGATGGAAATAAATTTCTATTATGACAAATCAAAACAGAATCAATAGTCTTATGTCGAGCTTAAAAATAAAACGGATCAGAAAGAAAAGAGAGTAGAAGAGTTGACAGGAATGTGCTAAGGATATGAAATCTCATATCATGTCAACTCAATTTTCTAAAATCTAAAAGACAAGTAGAGAGAGAGAGAAGAGCTGAGTTCATTCATGTCAGAAAGTTGGTGAGGCTTGAAATTAGAAATTGATTTGAAGGAACTATAAAACCAACTTTTGTTTTTAAAATAGTGTAGGCGATGAGAGAGACGAGGGAAGGTGAGTTGAGAGTGAAATAATAGAATGTTAGACTGTAGACTACCTATCTGGCTCAATGACTTGAGTTGAGTGACAGATTGCTACTACAATATGTATTTTACTATGTGAGAAAAAGAGACGAGTGTTGCAGAGTTTGAATCACCTTCGATTACAATTACAATTACTCAATTACTTCTGTAATTCATCACATATGGAATTAGAAACCTTAATTCAAGAGATGAAACTTGGTCTAATGGTAGAGCGTTTACTTCTGCCATTAAAAGTTCTGGGTTCGATTCCCAGTTCCTCATATTTTATGGAAACTCAAGCTGTAATTAATTTTATGGCCAATAGAAATACATAAATGTTTACTATATGCTTAAAAATGGATGGAGACTTAAATCTACAATTAAAAATTACAATTGTAATCGCTAATTAAATTCCTCCAATTACTCAGCTCTGCTTACAATTCCACAAGCCAAAACATTAAAGTGAGAGTGTTCGCACTTTGAATTATATCTCACATGTGAAACGCCTCTACTTTCTATTTCTCACTTTTCTATTTAAGACTAAACTATAAAATGGTTCTAAGAAAAGAACTCTCTAGACAATTCCATCATTGAAAAAGTTTGTGATGTCTTTACTTGAGTTGCCCAAAGGTTGAGATAGCGCAGAGACGGAAGCTTGATTAATTGCTCAGCTGAGGCACTGGTCACCTAGTAAGAAAAAACTCATTTAATTCTCAGAAGTTGTTATAGAGCAAAAGAAAGTTGTGGATTTAAAGCTCACTTGAGTGAAAGCAAGGCTCAGACATTCGAGATTGCCAAAAGAGCCACAACTGAGTAACTTGGCTAAGTCAGCATCTGTTGAGCGACTGGGCAGTGTCAATTTCCTTGGACCGCCCTTCTGTTGCTATTTCAATTAATAGTACATCATTTAATTAATTAGTTCTTTAAAATGTATTTGAGTATAAAACTTACTATGCTAAGAAGGTGAAGTTGTCTACTGCAAAGGGCAGAGTATTGCGCACTGCCTGTTGGAGTACTTTGAAGCGTTGTTGCTATTTGAACACGTTGGTCATCACTGCTCACTAATTGCCATTCAAGCAATAGGCACAGAGCTTCTTGAGCTAAAACAATTAAAAAAATATTAGAATTTAAATGCCTAAGAAAGTGGGCGTGGCTTACCTTGAAAATGCTCTCGAAGCGCTAGCAAAAGAAGACTACCAAGAAATTTGGCTCCAAGCTGAACTACAAAACGTTTGCGACGACAACAGCAACTTAAGAGTCGTCCCAGCTGGAAAAATTAATTTCAAAAAATTCTTTAGATTCTAGAAAAATCTAAATTACATATTAGATTTTAGTTTTCTGGTGGTCTAAAAGACTGAATTAAGATAAAAGTAAATTTATTGGAGCAAATGAACCGAGAAATAAAAGTGTGTGATAAGAGAATAATATTAGAACTCAAGATGAACGGAGTAGATCTAAAAATGTTAAAATTATGATTGCGTAATGGTAAGAGAAGGAGTAGTAATGGTCATGCATAATTTATATTCCTGGCGTTTTGCTTCATAATTTAGATATGACTACCATAAAACTTTGAGTAGTAGCCAAAGACTTAATGATGTTTGGCATTAGCTCTGAAGCTATATGCTAAGGAGGAGACTATAGCTCAGAGAGCCTTTCTCCTTTAGAGCTGAGTCCCATTGGCTCACATTGAAATTAGTTGGGAAACAGAGACTGAGCCTTAGACTCTACACTCTCTAAACATCTGGGCCAAATTAAAGCTGGAAATTAGAACGATAAGGCGACTATTCAAGTTTTACGGTAGAGTACATAGAGTGTAGAAGATCAGACGATATTACATTAGTGGAGAGCGAGTTTTTTTACAAGAGCAGAAATTGATTTATGTCACTGCTTACAAAAAAACTTTGGAAGCCTGAGAATTACTTTTATCTTTCTCCACTCTCTTCACTTGAGAAAGAGAAAGCTGAGTAAATAAACTAATAAGAGAATCTAAAGAGTACAGAGAGTATGTTATATAACTTAATTTAAAAAGCAACTCGACTTTAATTCTATTACTACTCTGTGGCTTTTAGAAAAATATATTAGTAATACTATCTACTCATTAGAGGACTCTACCGCAAAGCATCTCATAGTCGCCTGAAATAATTTCCAGCTTTAATTTTTTTCCAGAGGTTTTTAGAGAGAGTAGAGTCATTGAGAAGCTCAGTCTCTGCTGCCCAACTAATTTCAATGTGGGCCAATGGGCCTCAGCTCTAAAGGAGAAAGGCTCTCCTGGCTATAGTCTTGTGCTTAGCATATAGCTAAGAGCTAATGGCAAACATCCCAACATTTTTTTTTGTTTGGCTACTACTCCAAGTTTTATGGTAGATGACATTGACAGCTGACATTTGCGAATATGGGCTGTTGTAGCTCATTAATAGGCTTGTCGACTGCACAAATAGTTTTTTCATGGGCAATCAATTGCTGCACATCTTCCTTCCTTCTTGGAAAAGAATGTCAAACGCATTGCGTATCTTTCTATAGTGCGTAACGTTAAAGAATAGAGAGAAGGAGGAAGTTTGCTATGGAGCTACAACTTTTTCTAAGATGTCAATGTCAGTGGCTGTCAAAAGGAAGTCGACGTAAATGAATGTCTCTTTATCTAGTAGGCTGTAGCTACTATCTGTATCGCAAGTAGCTCTCCAATCAACTTTTTGTCCTCTCTGTCACACTGTCGATCTCTTCTATTCTTCTTATACAGTGGACTCTGTTTGTAATCTTTGCTATATAATTTCTTATATAGTGCTACTCTAGCACAATATAAGGCTGAAGCTTATAGCTCTATTCTCCCTATAGTCCTCCTATGTAGCATTTTAGGAGCATTTGTCTTATAGTGCTAATTTGTCCATAAGAGCCACCGCCACTAAAAACATTTCCTTACACCAACAAATTAGTCAACTTTAAAAGCCCAGCACTTAAAATGTGCTTCTTAGCACTATAAACAGATTCTCTTTATAAGGATTTATTCTCTCTAGTAGTAGAAATTTTTATAAGATTTTAGTTCTGGTCTCTCTAACACTATAGAGAAAGTTCACTGTTACACTGTAGGCGAGAAATTACATTGAGACTTGTGAATGAAAAGGCTGGCTCAATGCGACTGGACAGGATTTCCAAGTTCCATCTACTTTTAGTTAATAGACCTCCAGTCAAGAAAATATATATATCTCACAGGAAATCTTGAGTACATTTCCATGATTTATTTCCAAATGGCACTATACACTCCAAGTTTCTTAAGGAGTTTAGTATTATAAGCACGCAAAATGGTTCATTATTGTTATTATTATTAGTGTACTATACACTTTTTTATGATTAGCAAAAGGTGGAGGAAATGACCTAGGATAGGTTGAAGGCTGTATATAGAGCTCTCTCAAGTCGTTAAATTGCGTGTGCTGAAGATTTCTTTACTTTTATGCATAAGAAGTATATATTTATATTTTATTCTATGCTTTAGCTTGCATTTCACGTTTCATGGTTATATAGACTGTATATTGATTTGCACTTGATTTAATTAGGTGGCATGAGTGACATTGAAGTGTCAGAAAATAGAGTCTGAAACGGAAGTGATTTGATTTGCAGGTGCTATGCTAATATATTGTATTGAATTTCTATAGGAGTCTCTGGACAAAAAGTGAAGGCCAAAGCTGTGAAATCAGCTCAATATAACAAATTTCTTTTTAATATTATATAACATGTACATTTTTAATTAGCAATTAATTATCGTATTAATTAATTATAGAAAATGTTGTGAGTAGAGACTTTATTGCTGATGACGTCATATACGATCCAATTTCTACATAAATTCATCTCATGAAAGCGATAGCAAAATTCTGAGTAATCTTTCATGTAAACATTAGCCAGAAATATTATGCAGAGCATTCAACTCACTCCTAAAGTAAATAATCAACTTCTGACGTCAATGCAACACGTATACTGAATCATTCATTTCTGTAGCATTGCCAATAAATTAACAGTTGAGACTAAACCATCTCTCGTAGTCTTTGCAAAAATGTCAGAAGAAGAAATTGTACTGAATAGAGACAAGTTACAAAATCATCTTGTCTTTATATCATACAACTTGATCAGCATTCCAGATCTATTGACTCATTTGGCTCAAGAGGAACTTCTCTCTTTGGATGATGTAGACACAATTGTAAGCTCTAATACATAAATTAAAATCTCTCCTTAATTACTAATTTTAATTCTAGTTGGCAAAGGAAGAACCAGTAGACAAAATTCAGTACTTGATTAATCTACTTCATCCTAAAATGACGGATTCCAACTATGAGAAATTAGTGTTGTCACTTCGACAGTCTGGAAATCAATTTGTGGCTCAAGCGCTAGAAAAGCCAAAGTCTGAATCAACTCCTCCACAAGAGGAAAACAAACTAGAGATATTTAAAACGCTACCTTCGTCATTAGATCCACTTCTAAAAAAACTGAAATTGAATTACGTCAATTTAAACTCATTTGAAACTCTGGCCGAAATTCTTAGGCCGTGTGTCAATCTAGAAGAAATTGAGTTACATAATACCGTCAGAGACATTGAAACTACTCTGATCAAAAACGAGCCAATAATTCTTCCAAAATTACAAAGAGTGGAAGTAGGGCGGAGTGAATTAGAAATTGTAGCTTTACTTCGCACTGAAGAAAATCAAGGGCTACTCGACTTCAGTTCTCAAGTTGAAATCAAAATGGCCCACTTTATGCTATTCGTAAGAGCCACACGAATTTATTTAGTTTCATCGCTAGAGGAATTAACCAAAGTACCCAGAGAAATAGAAAATCTGGCTGTTTTAAATTGTTCTTTAAATTATGAAGATTTTGTTAGAAATTTAAACCTTTTTGGTGGTGTGAAATACCTACATTTTTATAATGTGGATTTTTATGGTGAAGCAACTACCAAAATTTCAACTTCATCACTTTATAAGATATGGTTTAATCATTCTTCAGTGGGTAATAATGAAGTCTATCTTGAGAAAATTTTGAGACAAGAATTTGATATTAATATTGGGAAAAAGTACTTGAGAAAATCCTGGGAACGAGTGACTACAAATTGTTGCGAATTGCTGAGAACATTTAAAATGAAATGGCCACCATGTTTATCAAAATTGGTTATTTGGAATTGTACTCTTCCTTCAAATTTTCCAACAATTCTTAGTGGTCGGAATTTTATTAAAACGTTGTTACTCCAAGATGTTGAGATTCCACCAGAAGGATTTAGTTATGCTGCTCCTTTACCTTGTCTTAAAGAGATTTCTGTAAGAGGAACAATTGGGAATACTCGACTGAGTAAAATTAAAAAGGCGTTGAGTAGAAGAGATGGTGAAGGTAAAAATTATATAGGGATTTCTAATTTTGCTAAAAGAGTTGCTGAAGGACAATTGGAAGGAGTCAATATTACATTTAATGGGAGAGAGTGTATTAACTTTTGTACTATTCATCCAAATTGTTATGAGGCTTATGTTGAAAAATATAAAAATATGTTGTCATTGTGAGACTCTAATAAAATGTATTTCATATTTTATGCATTCCAAGAATTTCATGCAACTTTATGGCTCAATGCCAACATAACCAACTCGTGCGATTTCTGCCTTATGTTCCCTACTCTCATTTATTCATAATATAAAAATGTTATCTGTTACTACCAAATTAGTTCTAATTAGTCTCATTAGTGTCATCCACATTTCTAATGCTCACCGTCATTCTCATCGTCATTCTCGTCATGGTCGTGACTCAATAAGTTCTTCATCTCGTCACAGAGTCCATCACTATAAAAAATCTTATCAAAATGACTACAACAATATAGAAGACGTCTACTACAGGAAAAAACATCCTCATCCAATTTATTATCAAGATTTTGACCCTTATTTCCAAGATTTTGAGCCATACTATAAAAATCCTAATTATGATCCATACGAAGACGAAAGAGAAGGACGATATTCTCGCTCAAGAGAAGATTATAGAAATTATGGCGACTCTGAACGTCGAAGAAGACGAAAAAAGAAATGGG
>VCNE01004295.1:0-12131 GCA_009869805.1 Oncopodura yosiiana | reverse complement strand
GAGTTTTATATATATAAAGTCTCTTTTTCTGTAGTACTGTGTGCATATATCCTCAGAATATAGATAAGATAAGAGTAATTCAACAATAAATATTACTTTCAACATTATACACTAATACAAAATTTTTTTATTATGACTTTTTTTCTACAACCAGCTAAAACTCGAGTTGACTCATGAATAAATATGATAGTGAGTACATTGTACATTATTTTGCGTTCTATCAGGTCAACCAAGTCCATTTTTACTTCTCATGACAATTTATTGTAGATTTGCTGTTAGAGACTTCTAAATTGTCATTGATGGTAAGAATAATATCACAATGTTCATGACCCGTAGAGTTTGTTTGATATAAATTCTGTCCTTTCCAAAATATATATATATACGACGTCTAAAATCATTGTTTCTCTAAGCAGGTCTAATGTCCACATTCAACAGTATCTATAATCTATCTCTCACCGCCTACTATTTACTTATTACAATATTTTCTATATTTCTGGATCAGAGCTAATCAGCTATCTTTATATATTTTCTTCTTCAGCCTTCGAGATTTATCTCTGTTGTACAAATAGTAATTCTCTTATATATACATATTAGACAAAGCATGTTGAACTTTGACTTTGAAAGTTATTGTATATGTAGTCAAATCAAAGAATAAATAAAAGATAACATGTTTACCAGAAATCAAAATTGTGTGTTTAATTTATATATTTGTAAGAGATGACACTGTTTTTCACTTTGACAGAGAGAGAGAGAGAGAAGAGAAGAGACATTTATATATATAACTAAACCAAGTTTAAGTAAACTAATATAAAATGCCTTTGAAGAACATTTCTCTGTGACAAGCAGAATACATATAAGATGGAGACTACAATAGTAATTTAAGTAAGAAGTATATATACCTAATATATACTTACAACAACGGAAAGTTTAGCATTATTATTATTATTAAGTAAACTAATATAAAATGCCTTTGAAGAACATTTCTCTGTGACAAGCAGAATACATATAAGATGGAGACTACAATAGTAATTTAAGTAAGAAGTATATGTACCTAATATATACTTACAACAACGGAAAGTTTAGCATTATTATTATTATTATTATCACTAGTCCAAGTCGTCGTCGACAACAACTTGCTTGCTGGTCACACTGTTTTTAATTACAAACTTTGAATTTGTTTTCGTCAGTCAGTCACGTCGCATGCATTATTATTATTATCACTAGTCCAAGTCGTCGTCGACAACAACTTGCTTGCTGGTCACACTGTTTTTAATTACAAACTTTGAATTTGTTTTCGTCAGTCAGTCACGTCGCATCTAACTAAACTTTATATGTACATATATATAAAGTATTTATTTACATTACATCCTGTTAGACGGAAGACTTCAAATATATTTTCTAGTGTAAACCAATAAACAAGAGTAAAGAAACAATAACGGAAATATTAAAATCTAGTTACACAACTCTCAGTCTTTCAGTCTTTACTTCAAAATTGAATTATATTACATATGTTTGTACACGTATTATAGAGACAGGATGTCAATAAAATGAACAGACTTTGCATATCATTCTTATAAAAATAAATTGAAAAACATGGGCATATATTCAAAATTCTAATTTGCTTCAAGCTAAATACAAAAATTCTATTTTATAGTAACTTCCGGCTATCTCATAACATTAGAATCTTACGTAAATCACATATACTAAAAATTGCTTCAAGATATATTCATATTTCATTCAACATAGACCTATTACTCATATGTGTGTAATATTTTAAATTGAAAAAGCTTCCTCTTCTCTCCTCTTTCTAGTCATACTATGTCAAAATGCTACAAAATGCAAACTTCCTTTTGCGCCTAAAAGTTTAAGAAACCTAATATTATGTATAGCGATAGAGAAAGTATAGCTATAAAAAGCAGAAAACTTTCTACTAGTAGTATATATGTAGTATAACTACACAGTACTACGTAAAACGAGTCAAAGGAGAAAACTTGTTTGGTGTCTTTTTGAACTAGAATCAAAGACATTACACAACCCTTTTGAAGAATTACATATAATAATGCCACGACATAAAGTTTTCCCAAGATCATAACATGCCATCAAACTAATCCGTTACCACTCTTTCTCTCTCTCTCTCTTTCGTCCTAGTATATTACATTCACAAGCAATATGCAGTTCGTAGAGCAATTTCTTCTGAAACTCTAACAGAGAGCCCATAACTCTACACAACTTGTACAAAAGCATACTGAACATGTCGACACTATAAGAAGAATTACTAGGCAATGTGTAACATGCAATATATAAACTGCAACAACGTATATATACTAGAAGACCAAACTACATCCCATAATTGAAAGTCTGGTGATATTTACTTTGTTGATTTGGCTGCGAAGCAAATCGATTTCTCGGTCCTTGACAGCAAGAGTGGAGCACACGGCAAAAGCAAATGCATTACATCTACAAAATCTACTATACAAAATGTAGTAAAGTTTCTCTCTCTTTCTATTTATGGTATAGTAGAGATTCTGTAATAGAATACTTGTAGTATAGTACTCTTCTCTCTTTTTGTAGTCATCTCGGAAACTCACTCACCAAAATTCAATAGCAAGACTGTATATATATATATAGTACTACTACAGTGTAGTAAGAATCAACGAGCCAAGAGATTTCTCTCGAGACTTGATTTTCCAATCTCACATCAACTACTACTATGGAATATACAGAGGAGAGAACGTTTTCTCTCGTTTTCTCATTCACTTTGTGAGGCTATATAGAAAATGAATGTTATGCTACAATAAAGATTTGTGGTTCTGTGAAGCTACAATCAAAGCTCAAAAAGGAATTGAAGAAAATATTGTATACTCGAATAGTTGCACTGAATCAACTTTTGATAATATTATATAAGACCTCTTTTTTCCTACCTTTCAAAATAGAACTCTGAAAGTTAACAGGAGAATCGATAAAGTAATAAAAATGAGGTACAATTATGAGAGAGATATATAGTGTGTATCATTTTTCGTGCCTCGTTCGTCATTGTCGTGTAGGTAAAAACTAATGCTTCAATTCCCACATGTTCTAAACGATTACTATATACCTATGCTATGTCGTAGCCTTTAAACTAAAAAGAACCTTTGATACTATAGTGAAATAGTTTTAGAGCTCTTCTTATACTGCTTCTTATAATGTTTTTTGGAGAGTGGCAAATAGTAGATTGCGATATTACGCGATGATAAAAAGTGTCTTTCACAAGATAGAATAAAAGAGAGAAGAGGACGGAAGTGATACGACAAGATGAGAAAAGGTGAAGAATGAGAGCGAGACTGATTTAATGGTAAGGTTACGTAATAGCTTTACTACATCACATCACAAAGTTTTTCATCAAAGTAAAAAAGAAAAAGAAAGTCGTGTTGAGGAAAAGAAGGGTTGAGTTGATGGGAGTGTGTGTTCTTTTTCAAAATAGGCGTTGAGAATTTCAACATCACGCCCTTAACAGCTTTTTCCAACAGAGGATTCGTCTTTGGACTTACTAGAGGATGGCTTCTAATTCTACGACTAAAAGGCTTCTCTCTCTCTCTATCTCTCTTCTCGTCGTATATTATACAACATTCTCACAAACTATTTCTATTACTATATTACTACTACTACACTTCTTATATATTATTATACGACCACCACCAGCATCTCTCTCTAACTTCCAACTCCACACATATATAATATTTTACACACAAAGTTTCAAAGCAGAGACGACTTCCTCCTTCAATGTGTATAGCTTTCTCAATGCAATAATATGGTGTATGGTTCAACTCTGAAAGAAGACTCTTCTCTATCTCTCTACTACTACTACTTGGTACACTATACAACAAACTAGCAAAGTAAGTCTATTAGATTGTTGTAAAAGCTCTCTTCTTTCTACCACACTCTCACATCACAACTTCAGTTTGCTTAGAATGTTTAGTCAGCTCAAACATACATATGGGGTTGTGTGTGTACAGATTCCACGTGAAACTGTTTGTTTTGACAATTATTCTTTGTGTATGGGATCTCTAAGTAGTCTCTGCACAAGTGACGACGAGAGAACACACATCATCATATATACTTACAACATATACATATAATATACACAGTAGAGAGAGAGAGAAGAGAAAACTTCAACAAACTTCAACAGCTCTGTCTACTACTAAAGTAAGTAAATCTAAGCCAAGCAAACTAGAGTAAAGCAAACTCCGAAAAAGCTACTATATATATATTATATTCATATGTCAGAGAAGATAAAGTATAGTTGTAGTATTCAGAGAGAGAAAAGTATATCAAGTTGACTAACAACTAAACAAGACTCTATTACTATTCCTCTTTCATAGGCGAAAGCACATAAAGAGTCAGAGAGAAAGAAAAAAAATTATAAGTGTGTTAGTTATACACACACATACTAATATAATAGATAAGACAAAGTTCTACAAGAGAGAGAGATACTTTTTTTCTCTCTTAGAGTCAACTCTTTTCCTCTAAGCAGGCAAGCCAGCACTTGTTGCTATATATTATTCCTGATTGAAAAGTAAAACAAGGTTGACTACTAATTTATACTCTAGACAAAAACTTCTAAAGCAAACTCAAATCTTATGTGTACACTTTTCTTCAGTCGGTACACATTGAGATAGTTAGATTAAACATATGTGCATATATCTCTTGTAAAGTTTACCTTTTTCTTTTTCGATAGGAAGAATTGAGCAATTGACATTGTCATCATCTCATCATCATTGTCGTTATCGTATATATTAGTCAACGTGTCAAGTGGAGTTTAGTAGAGGAGAAAGCAGCTGTGTATAAGCCACCCGGGTACAAATAATACAAACCTGAGCAAATAACAAACATCACATAGAACATTACTATTGGTAGGACCAAATGTACACAAAACAAAGTTTGATTTGATATCAAACATTTTCTCTCTGGTGTACTACTAGATATATATATATATATATATGTACGCCCTATAGTTGGTTTCATACTTGTAGAAGAGCAGTTGACACATTTTCAAACATCATGGTCAACAGAGAATGAATTGAGCAAGCATTAAACTTGTTTGATTAAATTACCGGATGTCAACAACCCAGACTAATATATGTACTATCAATAAAAAAAACTGCACTTTGCAAACTATCTAGTGTTGGTTTTTGGTTTAAAGTGGATAGTTTAGTTTCAAATCAAAAAGCCACTAAAGGTCGTTCTCTATATACATTCAAAAGAGTGCTAAAAAGTTGAGATGATTAAATAGTGTTTACTCTCATTATTATTGTGCTTACTTATATGTGTATGTGTGTGTTCAGTGCTCACCGCCCGGTGATAGACAAATATTGAAAGAAAAGTTTAACTCACTTGATGAACACTACTACTATACTATACTATATATACCTATCATCATCCATAGTTTCAACTATAAATCCAAGTTTACATGATGCACCTGAGAGTCTGGTCTACTGAGTTTGATCAAGTTATATAAGACTATAGACAAGAGAGAGAGAGTTTTAGTATATGATGTTTATATACTGAAAGTGAATGTTGACTGACAAAATTGCCTGAGTAAAGTCAAGTCAAAAACTACTGTGTGTGTGTGTACAAACAGATTAGTTGTAACATTAGAACATTGCACCATTGAGCACTGTGTATACATATTATTACATATATACTAGTCGGTAAACCCGTGAATAAATTCACGAGACATAAAGTAGTTTGGTCTACGACAATTTATCACTTACTAAAAAAAAGTAATAGACAGCATTTTATTTTGAGAAAATGCAAAAGAATAAATTACGAATTTATAATTTGTAGCAATATAATTGCCGTAGAAACGGTGATGACACACGCGAAAAAAGTCCACAGACGGATGCACGAAAGTAAGTAATTTACTCAATATATCTTTTACTAACGGGAATTTAATGAAGATTTGAAAAGTTACAAATAAACTGAGTCTGGTCTACTGAGTTTGATCAAGTTATATAAGACTATAGACAAGAGAGAGAGAGAGTTTTAGTATATGATGTTTATATACTGAAAGTGAATGTTGACTGACAAAATTGCCTGAGTAAAGTCAAGTCAAAAACTACTGTGTGTGTGTACAAACAGATTAGTTGTAACATTAGAACATTGCACCATTGAGCACTGTGTATACATATTATTACATATATATATATATATATATCTTTTACTAACGGGAATTTAATGAAGATTTGAAAAGTTACAAATAAACAAATGAATAAGTGAATGAAAGTGAAGTATAAAAAAATATTATTCAATTGATAAAACCTTACATCATTTTACGCACTATATGAGAGCATTATCCAACCGCCAAAACGAATCAAGAGATAAGACGATCAACGACTACGATTTGATATTATTATACATATTTGATCAAACATAACATTACTACAAGTCAACGTAATATAACAATAACAATCGTAGTATATACTACAGTTCAAAGTACTATCAGCATAGTTCACTTAACTATTTAGATAGAGTAAAAATCTCTCATATCTACACACGCAAAACTCTAAATTGCATTGACTTCATTGAGCAAAAAACTATACTAACTTTGTTTTACTACTGTATACCTTTCATTTAACGTGCCATTAGTCTCCTATCAGTCAATAACATTTCTCCGAAGTTTTGATTACTAATACATCCAAAAGCGAGCAGAACTAAAACTCTGTTTTCCAGTTCAATCTCCACCATCATCATATTATTATTAACCCAACAACGTTAGTATTATTAATATGAAGTAATTAACTTGCATATACATACATATAATACATCGACATATACATAGAGAAGAGAGCAAGTAAATAAAGAGTTAAGCTGAGAGAGAAGTGTGAACCTTTTTGGGTGACTTTACAATATTATAATATTATAGCCATCACTATTACTTTACAGTTAACTCAGTTCACACATAATATTGTAGTTCTGTGTTTGTTTAAACATTGTATAATTTGTCAACTACATACGAAAAAAATCATTTTACAAATTACATCAGTCAGTGTGGTGATTTATTTAGTTTGCCAATGACCATTTATTTCTCTCTATTGACTCAAGATACGGTGACCGTTGCTATTTATTTTGTGAATAGTGTATTGTCCTGAAGAGGAAAAAAGGAAACGTACACACAGATAAATGAAATATATATTACACTAAAAAGTCAGAGAGACAGAGAGAGATCATTTTCCAAGCAAAGTTCAATAGCATTCAATTTTTCATCGCAGAATACTTTTTTTATCAATTCAATAATTTTAATTCTGTACCTAGAAGTGAGAGAAGGAAAAAGTTATATATATTTGGAGTACATAGCATATTGACTCTTTTTCTACATTTGACCATCAGTTGTTGAGTAAGCTATAAAATTGTAGTGTCTCTAATACTATAAAAAGTGTTGACTATTTAATAATATACTTATTATTAAACATATTTGAAGACTCAAAATAAATTTTTGTTGTGCATAAAGATAAATATTTTGAAAAACAAAAAAATACATGGAATTCCAAGAAGAACACTAAATTATAGTGAGAGAGAGAGAAAGAGAAAAAAGTTTGTGAGAAAACTCAAAAAATTTTATTATTATTTATACAACAATATGAGCAGCATTTTACAGAAAACAATGTATACTAACGAATGTGGAATCCAAGGACAGACGTCCTTATCACCTCCACCTTATATCAATTCATCAAATCCCTATGGAAATGCCAATAATTACTCTCAATTTGGCTCATCTCCGGCTTGCATGTCACCAACAATGAATAATTATGGCTCAATTGGCTCACCATCACAATGTATGGGTCAAGGAGGAGGAAATCCAGCAGTTTACAATGGAAGTGGTGGTGGTGGAAGCACTGGAATTAATTCTGGATCTTGTGACAATATAAGTCTTACCAGTGGTCAAAGTCCTAATCATAATGTTGGGCAACAAAGAACAGGCAGTGCATCTAATTTCAGAGATTCATCAGTGATTGCTGGTAGTGTTAGCAGTGTCAATTCTGCTGCTGTCTGTCGCAGCTGCTGCCAGTGCTAAAACTTATAGAAGAAGCTACACTCATGCTAAACCACCTTATTCATATATTTCGCTCATTACAATGGCTATACAGGTATTTTATTTTATACAAAACTTTTTTTTTATTATTTATGTATTTAGATCATAGTATGTAGTTAGAAAAAAAGTTGTCAATTCATATCTTATCTAACACGGATATTATACGTGATGATGATTCATTGAGCTCAAATATTTATAACTGAAATGAAATTCCACAACATACTATCTAATACTACTTTTTGTCACATGAATGCCTTGACTCGTCTTTTTGTTTTTTGGTTGCAATAATAATATTATGTTCATGAAGATTAAGATTAACAAGAAGAAGAAGAGAGGACAAAGTCTAACAAGTGATAAAATTTCATGGGAACTTTGTTGAGAGATTAGAAAGATTAGTAGTACAGACAGAGTGAGTCATTCTCACAAGACTATTTGGAGACTTTAGAAAAGTAATACACTACTAGTTTTCTATGTAGTAGAAGCAATTTGCATCAACACAATCGTTTAAATTATTTCGTTGAACATGACTATAAATTGAGCACTTTGTGAGTTGTTGTTATTGTGCGTGTGGTTTCTAGCATGTAATTTCGATTGGATCATAAAAAGTTCAATAGTCATTTTAGATTATGTGTCCAATATAGACACCGTGTCGTTTGAAATATTCAACATGTCATAAAAAATGGAATCGCTTTCTCTACTTTCCCCACACACAACATGAGAGAATGATTTGTGAGAAATAAATCGCTGCTAATTTGAGACTACTGGTGCTTTTTCTCTTGTTGTAATACAAACCAAAGCTGAACATGATGATGATAATAATCATTCTACTGCTCCCTAGGCTAGAAATTGTTTTGGTAGGCAAAAAAGAGGTTTAGGAGTAGTAAGTAGTAACAATAAAGAGAGAGAGAGTCAAAGAAGGGGAAAAGTTTTTATCTCTACTATAAACTAGTACTATAGTACAAGTTACAAACTACAAAGAGCACAATATGTATGTGCGATAGTGCAATGAAAATTTTTTTCTTTTTTTTATAGCCATAGCCATTCTCTTTATATTCCTACTTTCATTCTATTATTACATATTGTCGACCTTCCCCTCTCGTTCGTTTTTCCTTTTTATTATTATTTTATAGCCATTCTCTTTATATTCCTACTTTCATTCTATTATTACATATTGTCGACCTTCCCCTCTCGTTCGTTTTTCCTTTTTATTATTATTCTAGAGGCAGCAAGCAATCTGTACGCTTTTTTGGTTTTTCCTTTTTTGATTCTAAAAGTTACCAAATAGCAAATCTCTCTTCTAGTACTACTATACAATATTACATGAGCCAAAGAAGAAACTTCAAAACTGACAACTTTGCTTGCATGCATAGTGAGTGAGATGGTGAAATGTCCCACTCATTGTATATAGTAGAGTTCTCATTCATACTTTATTAGAGTCAAACCCGTAGAGCTTTTTGTCTTGGACTTTTGATGGAAATGTGTCGTAGCATTTTGCATAGTAAGAAGAAAATAAACTGTTTGTACTAAGAGAGACAGAGAAATATATATATTTCTACGACACAATATCATCATCATATGATGGCAAATTGTGAAAAACTGACATACGGGTAGGAAGAATAGTTTAGTTGAGTCAAGCCGAGCATAAGGCTCAAACTTTACACACAATCAGACTTATATATTATATAGTTTTGTACTTTAGTGAATGCACTAGTGAATGTGCATGATGTGATGTTACAATACCTTAGTAGAATGGTTTAAGGGCTCAGAGTCAGAAAAGAGAATAATATAAAGAGTTCAGATAGAAATAAGCCGGTCTGCAAATAAAATGCAAAACTTGCTACTTGTCCTCTCTTCCGAGATTTAAGCTGGCAGTAGAAGTATTATTGAATGTTGAGTTTTGAACCAGGGCGAGTACAACAATCAAATACAATATAACACTACTAGTAGTTAGCTCTTCTATTCAATGGGATAATGATAAATATTCATAATATACAAAGAGGAAAATAACTTTGACAAACTTTATAACTAGTTAGAAAGAGAGAGTTATTGATTAAAAAATTTGCTATATACATATATGCTGGTCCTGAAAAATAATTAGTGCATTCATTTTTTAAGTTGTGGACAAACAACTTGAGTATAGGAGATATAGAAGAAAGTTAGAGTTTACAAATGCACAAGAGTGCAGTAAAGTAAAGTATAAAGTGAGAGTCAACAATTAAATATTGGTATTATGTATAACAAGTTCAAAAGCACTTGGTGAGATGATGATGATACTGGGGGCAATTGAGAATCAAAACTAACACCCAGCAGAGTCTACAATACTATGTCTACAAAACAAGTTTTTTTTGGCAAGTATACTAGCATAATAACATAGAGAAAACTCTATAAAAACTCTTGAGGTTTCTGCAAATATATCCTTTTATTCACCAAGGGTTTTGTAAGCAAATATAAATAAAGACGTTATGCCTATAGAGTAGAGTAGTAGAGACGAAGAAGTGTATACAAAAGTATTATTTATCATGTTGAATCAAGCTGCACTTGTCAAGTAGTAGAGCTAATAACTAACAAGTAAAATAGCTTGTTTTACTATGCAGTTGATAAAAGTGCTATATATTTTCTTAATTCTTTTTTACTTAGTACTACAACATACCTGATGATTAGTCATCTTCACAGAAAACATAAAGTGAACATCATCATAAAGAAGTATAGTATTTCCTTATGATGATGATGATGAAAAGTTTACACAAGTCTCAGCTCCTTTTAGTTGGATGACGACGACAATTCTCTCTTGAAATGAATCCGTCCTTCGTCTGAAATGAATGTTTGTCCAACAATCAACTTTACTAGAAGTAAAGCCTCCACCTTTTCCTTTTACCTTAAGTAATTACCTGAGAGAATGCCGCAAAGACTGACTGAGTAGGGATATATTGGTAAATGAAGAGTAAATAGAGTGAACAGAGAGAGATGAAGATCAAATGACAAAATTATAGTTAGGCGAAAAACCTAACCCTCAAAAAAAAACTAAAAGCCCTTGGTTCTCATAATACTAACTCTATACTTTAGACACGGCTCATTAACTCTATACTATTATAGAGTCTAATATTATATGAGGTATCCCCAAATGAAATGATGTGTTATGTTACTGGTTGGTCATATGTAAAATAATCTAAAAGGCAAAAGCAGCAAAATAATCATCAATCATCAATCCTGTTTTATATAATTTAGACTCATTAATTAGTAATATATACTCAATCCTTCATATTTTCTTTTTTGTTTGTTCAATAGAGTTCTAATTCAAAAATGCTCACCTTGTCAGAAATCTACCAATTCATCATGGACCAGTAAGACATTAAGAAATTGCTATTTTTTAATGAAATATATATATATATATATATATAGTAATATGCATGATTGTTTTAATTTCTGTTGTTCTTCTCACAGTTTTCCATTTTATCGGCAGAACCAACAGCGGTGGCAAAACAGTATAAGGTCGACAAAAATGAATATTAGTAGATAGTTAATGACATAACATCACTAATTAAGGAGAAAGCGCCCCTACAATGTGAAAAGTGCCTCCTGTTCGATTTGGCTGAAACTTGCTGGAGTTATAGAACTTGACCTCTTGAACAACTTTGAATAGGGTCACAAAGAGATTCATCGAACAGTTCCGCCTCCAGGAGGTCCCAAAATTTCATACAATTGAGTAACTTCAGCGTCGATCATAAAATATTCATTGATTTTGGCATTTTTAAGATGCGTCAATTATACAGAAAAATTATTAAACGGCACTAAAGTTACTCAATTGTAAGAAACTTTGAGACTTCCTGGAGGTGGAACTGTTCGAGGAATTTCTTTGTGACCCCATTCAAAGTTGTTCAGGAGGTCAAGTTCTATAACTCCAGCAAATTTCAGTCAAATCGAACTGGGGCACTTTTCCCATTGTGGTGCCTTCTCTTTTATCGTTTTTTTTATTAAAATATATAGGCATTCACTATCATTTAATGACTGCTTCGTAAAAGTTCCAAGGACACCTGATAGGTAAGCAAAGTTATTCTCAATATGC
>VCNE01004294.1:0-20196 GCA_009869805.1 Oncopodura yosiiana | reverse complement strand
GCCTATAAATTACCTTTTCACATTCATCATTACAAATTGGCCAATGACAAATCTTACAATAAGAGTTTCCTTTAGTTTCTACACAACATCCTAAACAAAGTGGTAAAAACGTTGTAAGATTTGATCTAGGTCCAAATATTAATGGCTCTTCAGAAAATAAAACTTCACCGACAAGTACATTTCTTGTTGTGATTAAATGATTGCCTAATATTGTTGATTCACTTATTTTAATTGGAAAACAAAAGGATTTGTGTACTTTCCTATGTGATTTTTGATGTTCTTTACAACAGTATGCAACATTTTTACAATTAGAACATAATAAATTACAAGGAGTAGAACAAAATTCACACTTATTGGGAGACATTTTTCTGTTTTGAGAAGTAGTGAGGAGGAAATAAGAAAGAAAGAAGTATTACAACAGATGAACCTGTTCCAAAAATAAACTCGACTACTAGATCTTTGTTTGTTCATTGTAAGATTATAAGACGCTGACTTGTTTTATTATTACACATAAGTATACGTTGTACATAGAATATGAAGGCATCTATCTGTCTTTATTGACAAATATATATATTGTAAGACTTTATTTTTTTTTTTGTGAAATCTAATAGAACACTTTAGAAAACATATACACACTGACTGACGGCACGATATATACATATACTTAGTCATTTATGAATATAATATAAAGACAAATTAATAATACATTTAAAACATTATCTACGTCTTCGTTCCATTTTTCTCATCTTTTTCTCTTCTGTTGCTGATGCTTCTGGTGCTGGTGCAAAAATCCAAGGCGCAATAAGCTTAGTCCATGCATAATATAAACCTTTTAATGGTACCTATAATAAAAGAAGAAATTAGTTATTTTGGAAAATTTTAAATTAATATTATTGGTTTATACAAAAAAAAAATACTTACAAGCAACCAGAAGAACCACAAATATCGAGAAAAGTAGGAAAGTGTTTGACATGCTAATGTGAGAATTAGAATATCTTTGATGTGTCTGTAGAAGTTAAAAATATAAAAATAATGTTATAAATTGTCTATAGAATAACTACACGATCTAGAGTACTTACTCTGCAACTCCAGATTCCATGTTCAAGTCTACACCACTATCAATTAATTGTTTTGACTCTGTATATTTAGGAGTAGCCATAAAGTTCATAAATTGGAAACAACCACAAGTTACTGCTGCAGAAAATAGGAAGAATGCCTACCAAAAGAAATGAGAGATTACTGGCTTGTTTTAATTCTATTCAGTGAAATACTTACAATATCCAACATGGAATATCCTGGACTGCTTATTGTCATTAACGTAAAATATATACCAAAAGCTCCAAACATCATATTTCTATAAAAAATGAGTGTAGCAGCATTTTCTTCTACAATTTGTTTTGCTCCTTTAGTTCCTTGTTTTCCTTTTTGTGGCTAAAAGTAAACAAACAAAACAATATTTTTAGCTTTAGCACAAAAAGCTTTAATTACAAATAAATTATAAATACTTACTGCCATAATTAATAATCCAACACTTCAAGAAAGTCTTGTCTGCTTATGAGATTATGTAAACAAAACAAAAAACATTTTCCAGTTTAGATTTTTAGCCAGTATTATATAGCACCGGTATGATTATGTAACTTTACAAGTATAAAGTCAAGAACTTACTTACTTACACGTGGAATCTGAAAATCTGTTTGTCCTCAATATTTTTATATTCACAGAGAGCTAAATTTATAAATAATAAAGTATTTTAATAGTCAACTACTTGTACTTTTAAAAACTTTTCATTGAAAAAAGATGAAGTAATTCTAAAATGACAAATTATGAATGAAACATCGGCAAAAATGTCTAAAACACCTGTCAATTTATTTTCAAGTTATTTCAAACGGTAAAGTAACGGCGCCTTTATTAAATATTTGCAAACATTATGCAAAATGTCTAAAATTAAATTCCTAAAAGAAACTATATAAGTTCTCTTAATAAATAACTTGGATTTCTTAATTAATTTAGGTTGTGCCTAGTAGTTTTTACAAAGACAGTTTTGGCTGAGTGCTGCCTCGGTTTATCATCTCATCAGGTATAATAAAAAATCTATTGATAATTTATACAATTATTATTAGCATGTTATTTCATGGAAAACTGTGTAATAATATTGATTGCCAATGACGTAGTTTTATTTGTTATTATTCAATTTTATAGGGTAAAGCTCGAGTGATGATCATACGAGATGCTTTCATCCACAAAACTGTATGGAGTATATAGTAGTAGGAAGTTCACTTGAAGTTCTACTACAATGCAATTATAGAATGTAGGAAGAATTTAACAATCCTTACTTATATATATTAGAAGAAGTTACTTAATAATCATAGAAATAAAACATGGAGACTGAGTACTACAATGAAGTATTTACACCAACTAAACGGTAGGATATCCTGATATTTTTATCGATTAATGTTCTTTATTAAAATTTGATTTGTATTGTGTATAGAGCAACATCCACATCAAATGGAGCTTATGAACAACAACAACTAATGAATCCTATAGCAGTTGACAGTGACAGTGAAGAGGATGATCAAACTTACAACTATGAATATCACCATCAACCAGTAAATATGAGAAGAGATAGAGATAATCATAATAAATGCTGTAATAATTCATTCTGGTGTGTTAGAGTAAGTCTAGAAAAAGAGTCTATAAAATTTAAATTGCTGATTGATTATAAACTAAAAAAACACATTACTTTTTCTTTTAGGACATTTGTGGCATTGTATGTGCTATATTTACATGGCTGTTGGTTCTTTATGCAGAATTTGTTGTAANTTATAAACTAAAAAAACACATTACTTTTTCTTTTAGGACATTTGTGGCATTGTATGTGCTATATTTACATGGCTGTTGGTTCTTTATGCAGAATTTGTTGTAATGAGAATTATATTGCTGCCAAGTCCATATACAATTTATAGAAATGTTAATGCTTTTTTATGGCAAAGTTTTGCTCTTTTGGCTCTTATCTCACATACAAAGACAATGCTAACAGATCCAGTAAGAAACTACTATAATTACTGTAAAGTGTATACATACAAAATTTGTTTATTTTTTGTCATTTTTAAAAAATCAGGGAGCTGTGCAAAGGGGAAATGCTACAAAAGAAATGATTCAACAGATGGGTTTTAGACAGGGACAAGTTATATACAAGTGTCAGGTAAACTAATTGTAAATGAAGTATTTATGTAGACTATAAATACATTTTGATATTTATATAGAAATGTTGCAGTATTAAACCAGATCGAGCACATCATTGTTCAGTATGCCAAAGGTGTATTCGCAAAATGGACCATCATTGGTTAGTAAAATGAGTTATTAGTAAAATGTTTCCATTAATTATCCATTGTAAAATGTTTGTTTTTTTGTCAATTTTCTTACATATTTATAGTCCATGGGTGAACAATTGTATAGGCGAAAATAATCAGGTATTATATCTAAAATTTGAGACCGCAAGTTAAATCTATACTGACATTATAAAATTAATTTTATTCTTCTGTTCCTCTTGCAGAAATTTTTTGTTCTATTCAATGGCTACATTGCTTTAACGTCAATTCATGCATTATTCTTAGGAATTAATCATTTCATAACGTGTATTCAACATGAATGGTACTTGTTTTTATCAGCTTGTTTTCTATGCGCGGAATATGGCAATTAAATGCAAAGCTTGTGAAACTACAAAAAAGGTAGGCGTCATAAGAATGAATCTTATTGGAATTTAGTTAAAGAACATATGAAAAAATACAAGAATATACAGAAAATTTCGTCAGATAGACCAAAGAAGAAAAATTATGTTCCAGCTGCATCAGTCTATAATATTGAACTTATAACTAGATAATGGTTCAAGAAAACTTAAATAAAATACTAAATAGTTTATAAAGTGGCTCTGTACTTATTCATCACTTCTTCAAAAATTCAATAATCTCATAATCACAATAATAATGTTGATTCAAAAGTAGGACAAATAGATTAAGAGGAAGTTTTGGATATGACAAACAAAGGTAATACTAATAAAAATATACAATTGAATTGCTATGATTCAATATAATTTATTTTAATTTCAGATATCTGAGTACAGTCAGAAAAGAAAAATATGGAACTTATTTGTTCAATGACATATATCATGACTTTATCAACAATCCCGACATTCAAACAATTAATTACAATGATGCATTAAATTTGTAGTTATTCATTTATTTATTCAGTGTAATAAATAGTAGTACCAATGATTTAAGTTAATAAAGTATTATAATTTTAGGAAGTACAAAAATGACTGTTGAAGTAGTAATTTTTATATATATATCAAAATATTTTTGGTATAGGAAAGAATGTTCAGCATTTACTCCACCAGCCACTGTAGTGTTTTTAATATTTTTAATTTTTGAAGCACTACTCTTTACAATATTCACTGCTGTCATGCTTGGAACTCAGCTTCAAGCAATATGGAATGATGAAACGGTAAGGTAAACAACAGAAATGACTTTTTGATTAATATAATTTTGTTTTATTCAGGGCATTGAACAACTTAAAAAAGAACAAGCTCGTTGGGAAAAGAAACGAAGATGGAAAAGTCTACAGGTCAGCATAAAAGTTTTTGTTTAATCAAAATCACCGGAGAGCATAAATATTAAAAATATGTTTTTGTGAGCTTATATATCATTATGAAAACTCATGATTAATTCCATTTATTTTTTTACAGGGTGTTTTTGGTAGATTTTCTATTCAATGGCTCAATCCTTTTTCCAAACCACCTCTCCACTCTCGACAAGAAAATACATATTTACCAGTATAGTATCATATCATCGTGAATGTTGACCAAAAACTTGTAGGATATTATTATTTATTAATTAGACTGTACGTTTTGGATTGTAGATCTATATAGGCTTTTTTATTTATTTCATTTGTCACTGAATGTACATAAAGTTTGTCAGAATTCCAAGAGTAAAAGTCCATCAAAAGAACTGTGTTTTATTATATTTATAAACCTCATTAATTGTTGTATGAAAAGTATCATTTATTTAAAATAAAAATAAATTGAAACTCTTGATAAATCTACAATAAAATATGTGTATTCTGATCTTCTTTTCAATTGACTACAATAAGCACATATGGTGTAGATTAGTGGTTTGAGTATCATATCCTACAAAAGAGCAATTAAAACTTGATTAAAAGTTAGCATTGCATTCTATTTGCCCCTGCTGTGAATGAGAGAGATCGAGAAATCTTTATTACAGCGTTTAAAAGGCAGTGTCTACATATTGATATTAAATAATGAAAAAAATCAAGTTGGTGAGATTAGTATCTCCCTTACCTTATTTGTGTGTATATTGACTCGACTTGAAATACTGTATACTGTATATAAGTATGTACACCCAAGATTATTAATTTGTTATATATATATTCGAGAACTATACAGTTCTAACGACTTGCTAAACTCATAAAATTTCAATAAAAATGTGTAACAGTGGTTTACTTTGTATTGTTGTATTTCAAGTCACAACATAAACCATAATATTCTTGAAGATTGAAATACTTTTATAAATTTTTTATGGTTTGTAAGATCATTTGTAGAGATATACCTATATAAAGGCAATGCATGTAGTTTCGTTAATGTTTTACTTAGTGTCGTAGTCTCATAAACTAACCTACCTCATAAAATATAAACTCATGCCGGAAAAAGCATTTCATCACATTGATCAAGGATCAACTATTAGAGTTTCAAATTATGGAATACACATGAACATATTATTAGAGCTTTCTTCCTTCCTTCCGTATTAACAAATTAGTGTAATTTATCTAGTTTTAACACTATGACATATTTACAGTATAAGGAAAGTCATAGTAAAAGAAATTTGTAGACCGCGTCAAAATAATTTGATGTCCACTCTATAATTATTTTATACAGTTCTACAGTAGTTAGTGTGCTTGTTATATATGTTACGAACGCACGTTTTTGATGAATCAGGCTGTATTATGATTGCAGCAACTTAATTTTGATGCTCACGTAATTCTCAACAACCTTTGAGACACTTTCCCTTTCGTGAAAAAATATTTTTGGATATACACTTAAAAAAAACAAAAAGAAGATATGATCTCAAATTATAGTGTTTTACATTCATTGCAAGTTTTACCAAAACATTTAGTTAGATTACATTGTTAGATTATTTAATTAACTTAACTGTCAAGTTTTTAGTTTTTTCTCAAGTTCTGAAGAGCTTTATTATATATATAATTAATATTAGCT
This sequence comes from Oncopodura yosiiana, assembly GCA_009869805.1. Classification (NCBI taxonomy): domain Eukaryota; kingdom Metazoa; phylum Arthropoda; class Collembola; order Entomobryomorpha; family Oncopoduridae; genus Oncopodura; species Oncopodura yosiiana. The sequence continues at coordinate 13,910 of VCNE01004294.1, read as the reverse complement.
GTACTGTGATTTTGTAATAGTCTCAAAGTACCCCAACTTTACTATATATGTACACATATTATTAGTAGCCTTTTGCTATAAAGCCGACATTGAGTAATTGAACTAACTGTTATATTAATGAACTTTGCTATAAGTTACACATGTAAACAAACAAGTTGTAGCTAAAAACATTTCCGTCGCATTGCACAAATTAATGAATATTCTACATATACTGCACAAAATCATTAACAAAAGGTGTTGTTCATGGATAATAAATACTTCGCTCAAGCGTCAACATTTTATAACATTCTTGCTTACTGTAGTTGGGTGCAGTCATCTACTAGTACATTTTTTTTATTTACTGCATCTCTGTAGTTAGATGATAGAAATCCATATCAAATACCAAATGGTACTGGTCTGTAGCAAGTATCTATAACTATCTAAAAATGTGTTTATGGATTATAATTATTACGATTTGATTAGTTGTACTGTTGTACATTATGAAAGGCTATACACAACTATAATGCAAGAGTATCAATCACTTTCTCTCTTTTAGTATATTAGTGCAAAATGATCTATATATACTATGTATAATCCACGTGGAAATATTTCTATATTTACTTTGCTTCCTTCCTATATATATTCTCTCTCATTTATTTAATCTCTAGTACAAGTTTTTGACTTTTGATTTCCTAAAGTGGATTTATGGCAATTATCAATAAACGCTACAACAAGAGTCATTACAACAATAATTGTCAAAAGAAGTCAAAATATTTGTATGTACGCATTAAAAATAGGGAAATGAAATCTCTGTAACATTTGTAAAAAAATCAACAACCAAGTTGACATTACAGTGTAGAAAGTTACATGATTTGACATAACAAAAGGACAAGGTAAAATTTTATTTTTAATTATCACACAAAGTTATAGTCATGAGGCACTCATCAGATTTTCATAGTTTTTACCAACAGTCAACTGAAAGTTTGCTGAGTTTGATCATTTTATGAATGTTGAACATTTTCCGCATTCGTTAAACAATTTATAGTATGTATAATCGCATACTTATCTTTCTTAAAATAATAAATGATTTGTCTGAGGAGGAGGTGATAGCTTGATAAGAATCGAAGTAAAAAAATACATTTAAAATTCTTTCTTGTCGACGTAATGAAAGTTGTATTATATATGATTAGATTGACTGAAAGTGTAATATCTATATGTATATTGTTTTAATGTTTTTATATAACAGAGTTATATTAATAGTGAGTCAGCGTAGTTGATTTTAAATTTAACAATTTAACATTGTTACATTGGGTGTCTACATGCAAAGTACATATGTTGTTGCACTCGGCGTCGTCTTTGGTCAGTAGCTCAGTAATGTACTCTTGTCAGTGAAAACTGACAAGGCGTAGAGAGAGAAAGAGAGACTACTACAACTGTCGATTTTCATTATGAAAGGTTAATATAAGACATTTTACCTTCTGTGTAACGATATGTGTTGATATGCATAATGTAGCATTAGATGAACTTCTCTTAATTTTATTTCATCATGCTCCAATGCACATATTCTTTTGCTACAATTAAGTATGTGTATAATCTCTTGCAGGTACCTTCGGAAGAGAATGATAAGGTTCAAAAAAGTTAAAACTTATGACTCTGTACTTTGTATTTAGTTTTCTTGTATTATTGCTACTATGTTTTGACATATAGTCAATGGATTGATAACAATAATTCTAATTCAGATATTATTGCCGATTCGTTGATATGATATACTGCACATTGACAGAAAATCTGTCTTCTGTAACAGAACTATAAATGCATATTAGAGTAATAAATTGACACCGGAAGTATGAAAACATGAGTCCATGTCATAATATTTGAACATGAGCATTTTAATTTTATTGTAGGTGGTGAGTTTGTTTGATTCATTTAATATTACAATATTAGTATTATACTGACAACGTCTAGAAATGTATGTAAAAACCCAGTGAGCATGCACTTTAATATTATTCTCTAGTATTGTGTTAGCCTCTCCCCTAATTATTAAATAGTCATGCTAAGTGACTAAATGTGTAACACCTTTTACATGAATGGAATACATGCGAGTAGCACCAACAACTATTATACATGGTATGTATAAGATCACAAATGAGAAGGTTAGTTAGGTTACATATAAGGCACACAAATATATAATAATAAGACATAATCAAAGATCAAATGAATAGGAATTTTTTCGTAACTTCCAGTTTTTGAGAAAGCTGTATAAAAGCGTAAGTGACTTGAGACAAGAGAACCATTTGAAACTGAACTGTGCTTAGGCCAGCTCAGACTTGAGCTGGCTAATTTTTATATATATTCTATAATTCTAAATATAATATACATCATATATGTAGTGTAGCATTTTTCAATTAGAATAGAAAGAGAGAAAAAAATATAACATATACTCTTATTTAGTTAGACTCGCTTTCATTTGAAACATCGTAAAAAGTTTATTTAAACCTTACAACAAACAACAACAACAACTGGTTTATTATTGTTCAACTTGTGTAGATTTTTTTGAGTGTAATGTGAAATCTGTAGTGAAACATAATAATCATAATCATTGGATTGGATTCTTATACATATGAAATCTCTTTTAGTGTACTCAAGTGTTGTACGAAGACGACAACAACAAAGTGTTGGTGTTTGTAACTCTGGAGCCAGACGGCTATTTAATTAGTCCGTCTTCGTTACTTCATTGGACTAATAGATAACAGTTTTAGTATGCAGTTTCAGTCTGCAACGGTAATTAACTTAGTTACTCATCTTCTATACATAAGAGTGAGAATTAAAGGGCAAAGTGAGATACTTTTATAATTGATCTCTCTCTCTCTTATACAGTTGGTGTCCATTGTCTTCTTTGCGCTATTAGGAATAGCTCAAGCTGCTGGTTTATGGCTACCTCTTGTCAAGCAAACAAAGTACGTCATATCTCATATGTGATTTATATAATTAAAAATTTTGTTAGTTGATATTTAATTAAAAAGATTTTTCTTTAATTGACATTAAGACGTATTCGTGGTCCACATGAGCCAGGATTACACAATGCATTAGCTCATCATCACAGTCGAGGGCATTTGGCTCATTCTCCTCATCATACTAGTGGACTAGGCCACCATGGATTTAGACATTTCAAACATAATTTAAGACAACATGGAGGATTTCACCAATTTAGAAATTTAAGACATAGACGCCATCATAGAAGACATCGTTTACATAGACCAAGACATTACCGAAGATATCATAGAAGATATCGTGCTCATCATCCAGGAGGAGGAATCCGTCATCATCATAGACACCATCGATTAAGACATCATCATCTTCGACCACATGGTCACTCACATCTTGAGACACAACATCATACCAAAGAGTTCACTAGTCCTCATCATCATAATAATAATCATCATTATGATGGCGGCTTTGGTGATGAACATGGCTTTTCATTTAAAGACTTTGGTTTTGGTCATGGTAAAAAGATTTTTATGATAGATAAAGTTTTTTTTTGTATTGGAGAGTGCTGCGTTTAAAGTTTACTAATCTGAAGAATTATTTGGCTTCACATAGGATTAGGTCTTGGGCATAGTGATATTGGACATCATAAAGCATTCAGCTATCACGTTCATCATCAACATCATGGACCAGAAAATGAAGTGAAACCAATTGGAGATTTTGGGCATCATCATACTCCATTTGTAGATCATGGACATCTCAATTCTCATCATAATAATAATCATGGATTTCCTAATCATGATGCTGCTGAAGGGTTTTTTGGTTTTGGACACAGATCAGACTCACCTAGGCTATTCTAAACAAATTTATTAGTACTCTACAATATCTATATTCAATGCAACACAAGTACAAGAGAACTGAAAAAATAGTTATATGGTGATGACTGATGAGACCAAAACAATAGTTTAATATTATTATTGTTAATTTTTAACTGTATATGTATATAAAGTATCAAAAAAGTGTGCATAAAGCCTAATCAAAAAATATATATTATAAAAATGTATGATGAGTTTTCAGGAAATGATAATTTAATTTGTATACTTCAGAGGTGTTGATTTACATTTTGACAATAACTACATTATATCTTTATACAATATGTCGCACTTTGAACATGAAATTTTACTTTTGTTGTTTTAATTCAATGTCTGTTTTTTGTACCCCGCCACTTAATATATAAGTCATTAGTCAAGTTATAATTTTTGTAGTTTATATAATGAACTAATGATGAAGAATAAAAAAATAAGAATATAAACATATACTATTAACAGTTTGTGCCAATTTTTTTGGTAAATTCATTGATACTATAATGTGAAAGGAAAGTGCATGACACTTTTACCTACCTCTGTTTAATAATTATATTTTCTTTACTATTTCTCACATTCATAGCAAAAGTGAGAGATTGTAGTACTTGGGAGAACAGGAAATACTTTTGTACACATTTGAATCTCTTCACTCTGTCTGTGTGTCATATATTTTTGTCGGCTCTCGGCATTGGCATTTAATATTTAAATATAATTGTTCTCTCTTGCTATATAGCTGCTTAATGATGTGAATGCGAACAACAACATACATTATGAGCTTCTTCTCTTTGGTTGTTATTTTCCCATGAGAGTACAACATAAAATGCAAGTGAAAAGTTCACACACTTTACCCAGTAAATGCTTTTATTTTACCATTAGTAATAAGTACATACATGTAAAGTACTACTAATCCCATTTGCTTGGTACAACATTATAATGAAGATGATGATGATGATGATGTTGTTGATGATGATGAATGAGTATATACATCGGCGGCACACGACCTAAGACAGTATTGTGTACTACTCTAGCTTTCAACTTCTTCAGAAGAATTTTTATATTCTTCAGTATTTTTCTAAAGAAGACATGATTCTCAATAATAAAACATATAGTTCAATCTTACTTTTTATACTTTTTCATCATCAGCTAGTCAATACTCAAATACTTCCAAATTTACATAATTTTATAGGTAAGAAAGTTTTTATAAAGTTGCAAGTTTCTATAATTGGAAGTTGTCTCATATGAACTTAAAAATATATTTGTTTTCATAATAATACAGAATCAGTTAGTCGAGTTAGTCCAGCTATCAAAGATTTGGAATTAGAATCACTATTTCCTTCACTTCCATTTTCAGATAAAGATATAAACAATGTTAAATTCTTTTTATACAACTCAGACAGTCATGTCAAAGAAGAATTGATTGTCAATGATGTTGCAAGTGTTAACAAATCAAAATTTAATCCAGCATTTCCAGTCAAGCTTTTAATTCATGGTTGGAGTCAAAGTGAGAATTCAAGAGATTTTCCAGGATTAGTTTTGGATGCTTATTTAGAAAGAAATGAGGGGAATGGAAGTCGAATTCATAATTATAATGTTATGGCTTTAGGTTGGAGTGCATTAGCAAAAGAATTTATTTATTTTAACTCTGTTCAATATACAGAAAGAGTTGGAAGAAGAGTTGGTGAATTTATTGTGTTTCTAAAACTTGGACAATTTATTCCAAGTTATAATGCTGTTCATCTTATAGGCTTTTCATTAGGAGCTCAAGGTATTATATAGTATTTTAATTTTATATAATTTTTGTTCAAAAATGTCTAAATATTTTATAATAGTTTGTGGTGTTGCTGGAAATTTTGTGAAAAAAGCTAGTGGAGGTGCTCAAAGAATAGGTCGAATAACAGGTAAAAACAATTTACACAAAAAATGTGCTAAAAGTTGACTTTTCCTTTATTTACTAAAAAAGGCCTGGATCCAGCAGGTAATTATTGTAATACATTATTTAACTATATATAAGTATATTGTGTAACAATAAGAAATATAATTAATTTTCCATGTTCTCACTGAAAACTTCTCAGGACCTGGATTTTCTTCCAAATCTCTTTCCTTACGGCTTGATTCGTCTGATGCGGAATTTGTAGACATTATGTAATTTACTATAAAAATTTTCACATGCAAAATTATATATCATCATATTTTGCAACTTTTTATAGTCATACAAATATGGGTAAATTAGTTCGAGGAGAATTTGGCAAGTTAAATAATAAAATAAAACAATAAAAAAAAACCAAAATGAAAAGTAATTTTTACACTTATTTATTTCCTATATTAGGTGCAGACATTGGTGATATTGACATCGTAGGCTCAGCATCTTGGTTTCCAAATGGTGGATCAAAACAGCCTGGCTGTGAATTGTCATTTCTTAGAGAATATTCAATGCCACGAAGAAGTAAGAAGATAATTTTGTATCAATTTTATTATATTTATTACAGAATCTTAGAAATATCTTAAGTATACTTTTCTATTAAAAAGGTGGTTGTCATCATATCAAATCAGTAGATTATTTCTATCAATCAATCAGAGGTGCAAAGTACATAGGATGTAAATGTCAAACTTGGGAACTTTATATAGGAGGTCAATGTCTATGTGACAGGGTAGAAAATCAAGCGTTAATGGGAGAATTTGCTGACAAGAGGTGATATACTAATGTAAATGAAGTAATTTCATAAGTGCTAACATGAGAATATCTCTCTTTTTGTAGAGCTCATGGGAAATATTATCTTCATACAAAATAATTTCATGTGAAATCATAGTTATTTATACACACTTATACGTACAACAATAAAAGTGTTTATTTACTTATACGCTGCATTACATTAGCATTAGCAATTGGCATAGTTTATTTACTGATTGGATAACAAAAACCGACACAAATTATATATTTGTTTATATGCTTATACGCTCAATTTCAATTATGTCCATGGACGTTCAAATTCCAAGCTGAACGTAAATTAGGATTCTCTTTTGAGGTCATCTTATTATTGTCACTACTATTATTACCACTTTTGAATGTTGTATTTGTTTTCATACGTAACTCTTGTAATTGAGTTGTAAGTTCTTCCAAATGTTCCTCTTTCAATTCAATTAGAGTCTCAAGTCGTCGTACTTTATTTCTTAATTCTTTAGCTGTAGTTTCCATTTCAGAAATGTAGGCATGAGATGTTTTCAATAAATGCTCTGGTATATATCGATGTTCCTTATTATACAAAATAAATTCAGGCATGTCCTATAAGCAAGTAAGTATGTAAATAAATTGAAAATTATTAATACAAATGTTTAACTTTGTCATCTTAAAAATATTTCTGTGAACTCACTTTTCCAGGTTGAACATAACATAATTCTTCTTGTAAAGAATATTCCATGAAACAATCTCCAGATGCATTCATTTTTCCATCGCCATCTTTTAATTTGGTCTCTTCAATTTTCATGTATAAAAAGTACAGTGCCTATAATATAATAATAGTAGTTTAGAAAGAATTAGAACAGAAAATTGATAAAATTTTGTCTTATATATATATATATATAATTTAGTTATGAATGATAATGCTTACTGATTCAATTGCTCCTGGTTTGGCTATCATAATATCTTCAATAGTATCATTTTTAAGTGTAAGACCAAGTTTAGGAAGAGCTTTAGTATTCAAATATGTCCAATTAACTTTTTTATTCTTTACAGAGCAAGCAGAAACAATTCCATGTAAATCTTATATATATATATATAATTTAGTTATGAATGATAATGCTTATACTGATTCAATTGCTCCTGGCTTGGCTATCATAATATCTTCAATAGTATCATTTTTAAGTGTAAGACCAAGTTTAGGAAGAGCTTTAGTATTCAAATATGTCCAATTAACTCTTTTATTCTTTACAGAGCAAGCAGAAACAATTCCATGTAAATCAACAATCTTAGGAAATAAAAAGTGAATTAATTCAGCCATCATTACGCCATCAGAAAATTCTCTATGTAAATTAATCTTTTTTCTATTGAGTGGAATCTTATCAATCCATGTACGAATTTTATTGAGCAACTCTCTTGTCAATATTTGATCATAATTAACTTGATCTTCATCTGAACAGATAGATTCTGCTCCATCATTTGCTATTGTTGAAAAATTATCACAAACAGTTGTAGAAGCTGTCATATTTGGACGACTTGATAAGAATGGTTTTGACTTTGGCATTTTGGCACACTTATATATAATAGTTTTCATGAATGTTTTCTGAACGAGAAGAAAGAGAAAATGTTGAGTACAGTAGTTATGAATTACCGGGACGACATTAACATTTTTACGTTCTATGAAAAAGAATTGAAATTGACTTGTTTTTAGGACAAATTACAACAATATAAATAATTTATTTTCGCAATAATGAACTACAGAAAAATCTTTCTTTTTTTTGATTTTTAAGAACGACTCTTTATCCACCCAGCTTCAGTCTCTTTAACATATCCTTTCTTTTCTACTGCTTTTACAATTAATGATGCTAAATCAAGCTTATGCTCAAAATCTTCATGAACTTCCCAACTTTTTTCAGCAAGAGGTTCAGGTGCATGCATATTCCAATAAATTTTATATTGATTTGGCTCTGTTAAACTAATTCCAGCTTTTTCCAATTGACTAAGAAATACTGCTATTTTCTCCTTTTCTCTTTCTTTCTGATCATAGAAACAGCTCACTTCTGAAATTCCAGCTTGTAAACATCTTTGAGCTAGTACTGCACCAACTGCCTCTACAGCAGCTGTATCTCTTGTGCTATGTAATTAAAGACCAGTCAAAAAATTTGAATCAGAAAAGAAAGTTTGCACACATGATTATAGTATAAATATAATACCTGAATAAAAATTTCTTTATGCACCATTCATTACTTGATGCTACAATTGGAGTTCGTCCTTGATGATGTTCTATCTTTCCAGTTACTTTTCTACCAGATATCTCTAAAATGACTCTGTATATTTATTGAAACATAATATATTATTGAGCTGAAATTGAACTATCAAATAATAATTTATCTACTTTTAAGTACCTGTGCCAATATGAACGACTTGACTTTTCAAATTCCCATCCAGCTGGTTTATCTCCTATTCTTAATTTTTCCAAATTCCTAGGATTACGATTATGAACACAAGTTGGTTCAATAGAACTATTTGGTGGATAATTTTTCTCCAATAATTTTGATGTTGATGAAAAATTACATTTTGCCTTTCCTGAAAACAAAAATAAGATTTTCACTTGTCAATTACTAACCTTTTATTTGATTACAACTTTTTACCTGCTGACGAAATTATAATTCTTCTTATTAGTAGACTACCACTGGAATTCATTATGATTTTAATTGAAATAAAATATGGAATTTATTCAGGTCAGCTTCAGCAACTTTATTAATTTTTGATTCGCGCCATTTCCAAATCACGTGATATTGAAAGATAGCGGTAAGGTTTGGATATCTTGAAAGCATTGTAAATTGCAAAAGAATTGACAGCCGGCTGAAAAAGTTTGTCCATTTCTCTATAAATATTGTAATCAACGCCTAATTAATAACTGGAGACAAGATGGTAAGTTCTAGTGTACAAGAAATTTATTACTTTATTCAAAATATATTGTTTCTAAGATGAAAATTAACACATTGTTTCAATTTCAAACAGAGACCTATTATGTTGCAAGGGCATGTAAGTTTTTTTTTTTAATTTTTGTTTGTTTTATTTGCCTACAAGGGTAATAATGTATATCTTATATTTCTTCTTATATGATGTATTTCAGGATCGTGCCATCACACAAATTAAATATAATCGTGAAGGAGATTTGTTATTTTCAGCAGCCAAAGATAAAAATCCAAGTGTTTGGTTTTCTTCTAATGGAGAAAGATTAGGAACATTTGAGGGTCATCAAGGAGGTGAGGATAGCCAAAGACTAAATCGCGCTGCTCAAAACAAAAGAAGAGAGGAAAAACATTCTCATAAAATGCCAGCTAAATATCATTGTAAAACTAAAAATGTAGTTTATTTAGTAAAATGTTTGTTATGTAAGGACGAGTGTAAAAGATATGTAGGGAAAACAAAAAAAAGCAGTTTTTGGTGACAGTGGTAGGCTCTCAGGGCACACCACAAATAAAAAAACTAATGGTCCATTAAGACAACATTTCTTTGATGGCAAACACAAATGCCATCATTTGGAATTTACAATCGTATATCAAACTGATGATGACGAAGAATTAGCAAGAAAAGAATTGGAATTCATCACTACGTTTCAGTGTGAAAATGAAGAGTCTGGAGAAATGAATCAAGGTGGACAACAAATGGTATAAATTGGATGATAATGAAGAAGAAGGTGATGATGACTTGACTTTTATGAGATTGAAGAAGACGATGAAGAACTCAGTGAATAAATAAGATTATTTCTCAGTTTATATTATTATTACAAAAAATATTTCTATGAATTATTATTACAATTTTTTTCTAGTTACAGTGATTAATATTCGGCAAATAAATGTGTTCATTATATATATATAATTAAGATAAATAAAGAAATTTGCAGTGATTGTTATTATTCAGCCATCTTACTCATCTGTATTTAATTTTTACTACTTGTGACGATTTATTTTAGCTGTTTGGTGTATTGATGTTGATTGGAAAACTTCACATGTTCTTTCTGGTGGTGGAGATATGACAATACGTTTATGGGATTGTGAAACAGGTACGTATGTAATTAATGAATTATTATATGAAAGTCTCTAATTAATGTTTTTATATATCATAGGCAAATGTCTTAATCAAGTTGACAAAGAGTCTTCAGTAAGAACATGTTTATTTAGCTACAGTGGAAACATGATTGTTTACTCAACTGACGCAGCAATGAATAGACCTTGTGAAATATTTTTTGCGTGAGTCTCATATTTCTCCTTTGTGATGTTAACTTAAAAATGAACTAGTCATATATTCTTTGTCGACAAGGATTTTTCTATTCAAAAGTAATATAATATAGATGACTAATGAATTATATCTTGAAATATTCCAGTGATGTAAGAGATCCAAGTATGTTAGGAGAATCTGTTACAAGAACTACAGTTCAAGGTAAGTTGAAAAAAAAATCTAGTCAGAATCATTATAGATCAATTATAGATTACATAAATACTTTTTTGTTTTTAAATTTCCAGATGCTAAAGTTACATCGATACTTTGGGGATCACTGGATGAAACAATTGTGACTGGACACGAAAATGGAAAACTAACACAATGGGATTTAAAAACTAACAAGATTATTACTGAAGTAGAAGATCATCATGCAAATATCAATGATATGCAACCAAGCAAAGATGGTACAATGTTTATTACTGCTTCAAAAGATACAACTTCCAAACTTTTCGACACTGGCTCCTTAGAATGTCTCAAAACATACAAAACTGAACGTCCTGTTAATAGTGCTTGTATTTCACCAAATTTGGATCATGTAAGTTTCCGAATTAAGTAAAAAGTGTATAATAATCAATAATCCAACCAATTATTCTTTTTTTTTAAATAATAGGTATGCTTAGGTGGAGGTCAAGAAGCTATGGAAGTAACAACAACAGCTACTAGCCAAGGAAAATTTGAAGCAAGATTTTTTCATTTAGTATTTGAAGAAGAATTTGCTCGTGTTAAAGGTCATTTTGGACCAATCAATAGTTTAGCTTTTCATCCTAGTGGAACTCAATATGCTAGTGGAGCTGAAGATGGTTTTCTAAGAGTTCATAATTTTGATCAATCATACTTTGATTACAAATATGATTTTTATATGTAATATTTTTCTTAATTTAAGAAATACTTTATTGATTTGATGAGTAATTTAAAATCACATATTATATATATTTGGGTTACATGTAATATTATGTATGTATTGTCAGTTTCAGTAAACTCTGTTTTTTTTCACTACAAAATTCCTTCTTCATAAAATTGCTGTACAATTCCACATAATCTTTCTTTTAATGCTGTATTATTAACTTCCATTGCTTCTCCAAACATTTCTTCCATACTTGAAGCTGAACTATTGTCCATATCAGTAGCATTTTCTTTTAATACAACTGTAAGAATTGGCATTGCTAGTAACAGTCCAAATAATTTAGCTCTATTATATCTTCTGTGTAAATTTTCCAAAGTAAAACCAGGCATAGGATCTACACGAAGAATTGTACAAAACTCTTTAAATTTTTTATAGTATAATTCTATCAAATCTTTTTCATGAGTTCGTCTTGTCTCAGTTGGAATAGATGAATAAACAAAATATGCTAAATCAGTTAATGGGCAAGCCTCTCTGAAAATTTGAAGGTCTACCAGCATTAATTTAGTTGGTTTAGTAGGTATTTTCTCATCATATAAAAATAGTAGATTGTTAACCCACGGATCACCATGTGCTGCGACTGTTTTTTTATAACAAGAAACATATATAAAATGTTAATAATGAGAATATTAATTTGATGTAACTTAATGTGGTAATTGTACAAACCTAGCCACGGTTCATGAAAACCATTTTCAGGATACGGAGGAATCACTCTGAATTTACTTTCAATAGCTCTTTCATCAATACCATTTGGATTTAGAAACATTTTTAATTCTTCAATATAATCCATATTATCAACATATTTTTTAAGTCCTTTATAAGCTGGTGAATCTATTCCGAGTCCTTGTCCAACATTTTCAAGAGTTGTCTCATGAATACTTTTAATAAGACCTAGAAATTGATCCATAATATCTGGTGTAGAAATAGTATCAAGTAAATGTGGAAACTTTTTTGATAATTTAGGAATTTCATAATAGACTTTATATGCATGGCTAAGTGCGTGCAATTTTGCTAGTTCTTCCATCACTAAACGACAATGATCAAAATCAAGTCCTGCTTTTCTATCTGCCATTTTATATTTATATGTTTTTCTTAAATCAATCATTACAATGTAATTTTCAGTTTTTTCTTCTGAAGAATAATCGAATCCAATTCCTTGATAAAATGGTTTATCTAAATATTTTAATAAGAAATAATTTTTTTAGCACAAAAAGAATGACGAAGAAAAATATAATATTTATTGCATATGTACCTTTCTGATTAGTAGTTTGCAAATTTTTATAATCAGTAGTTCTACCACCAAGAAATGGTGGAGTTGCAATTTGTAAAATAGGTTGATTACCAATTTGCTCTTGCATTTTCATTAGTCCAGGTAGCCATGAATTATAGATGTAAAATTCTTTTGCAAAAGCATTCATTTTATCTAAATATTCACGACGTACCATATTATTAGGATAGCATTTGATTACAATATATAATGGAATTTCACTAGAGCGTAATTTCACTTCTACAGCATGCATAATGGATAAATAATTATCTCCTGGGAGTGAGCCTGCAGTAACTTCAAATTTTGATACTGATGTTCCCAATACATCTTCCAACAATTTTTTAGTGATTTTTAAGCCTGGTACTACTAATTCAGTATCTTCTTCTTTTTTATTATTAGTAGTAGTGTTTTGTTGTTCTGGCTCAGAAAAATCAGAATCATCGTCGACAGAACTCATGTTTCCTTATGCACTGAAATTGACAGAGTATGTATGAATACTGAATCTATGTTTGCTGATATTGTAAGTATATATTATAATGATAGCCAGTTAAATTCGTTATGTAAACAATATGTTATCGCATACATAAGCTTAATCAGGAACTACTCATTTAAATCAATAATGAAAAAAGGCTTAAATGTTGTTTCAGACATGTTATCACATACAATTCAACCAATGATAATACGCTTTCTGTCAACAACAATATAATAATGAGACAATTTTTTTGTCCCCAATTTTTTATTATTTTATTCATGAGCTATTCTAAAGACACTTAATTTAATATGCATATTATATTATGCGTGTCTAATTAAGAATGTCGTGGTGTGTTACATATTTTATGATACGTGAAAAATATTATTACATACAAGTATTATTATTAAAATTAATTAAGAGGAAAATCTCATAAAAACTATATATTATATCTAGTTATCTACACCAAAACACCTTGGTCA